>JAQFXU010005722.1:0-11233 GCA_034693705.1 Spatulosminthurus flaviceps | reverse complement strand
GCAAATGAAGCAGTTACAATAGCACATAATTTCCTAATTATTTCAACACCCTAAATAATCCCTTGCGATGTGAATACACCGAAATCCTTGTATTAGTTGGATACTTAATGTTTGGCGTTAAAAAAAATATTGTTATAACTTTAATTATTATTGACATCTTTTGCTTTGAATACAGAAGAAACGATTGTCTAAAAAAGGATTGAGACAAAGCAATTTTTAACACGCCATAAAACTTAAGTTTGGAACTTTTGAGGTCAAGATACACATTTTCTACTTCCAAAGTGCGGAGGATCAAAGTGGAATAACGCACCACTTGCCTGCTAAAACTCCAAACTTAAATACATATCGTGGGCCAAAGTGCAAAAGGGGCCATAATTTTAGAAGCGTTGTCCAAGAAGGAGCTATATGCAGCGATCGCTTAATTTTCAAAGGAGCCAAGTCTGTACATGCACGTACAGAAGCGCAAGCAGCCCGTTTTTGCTTTAGAATTGTAAGCGCCAAGCGCACAGAGTTGGAACTATCTCGTATTAAGGATTTCTGCGTATAGCCCCTTTTGCACTTTTTAGCCGACGATATCCAAAAATGGCTTGGGAAAATTTTAATGCACTCAAAGATATTATAGCTTGCGCGGGCACACACTTTTCAATTCTTAAAGATTTTCCTTGAAATGAGAGAGGGGACCGCTATTTCAACATTTCAATTTTCATCAAATTTCAAGATACATCGTCGGCTAAAGTGCAAAAGGGGCTATATGCAGAAATCCTTAATACGAGATAGCTCCAACTCTCTGCGCTTACAATTCTAATGCAAAAAGGGGCTATACGCATTCCCGCAGCTGCTTGCATGGCTACGCTTCTGTACGTACATGCACAGACTTGGCTCCTTTGAAAATTAAGCAATCGCTGCATATAGCCCTTTCTTGGACAACGCTTCTAAAATTATGGCCCCTTTTGCACTTTAGCCGGCGATATGGTTATTACGCTTTGGAATTAGGCAACTCGTCCGTTGTTCCATTTTGATGTCAGAGCAAGGATAAAAAAACAAATGGGTGGTTGATAGGGCGTCTTTCACCTTTTGGTATGTATATAGACTCTCGTATACCTCCTTTATGTCAAATTATATATCGTCGGCTAAAGTGCAAAAGGGGCTATACGCAGGCATCGCTTATACATGGTAGCGCATGTTAATTCCCGTTTAAGGGATTTCTGCGTATGGGTCCTTTTGCACTTTAGCCGACGATATAAGGCTATATCGAGAGTTTACTGTACATATGTATCTATGTATATATAATGAAAATTCTCCCAAGGAAAAAAAATGACTCAGAGATTTGTTAATTTCCATCGTAAAAACCAACTCGTAGCAAAATAATGTAGGGGGATTGCTATCTTTTTTTTCTAAACACGTTTTTTTTCAAACAATAGAAGTGTGTTTGAAATGTACAATAATCAATGATGACAACACGGGATTTACCATTGTCAATTATGCATTGGATATGAGCCTCTTCTATGCATCGCTCCATCCGGAAATCCTTCAAGGTTTTCAAGGCCATATTGAATTTGGAAATGATATTTAGTGCTACACATAGTAAAAATGTCATAGAGTAAAAATTAGAGGTACTCATATTTTGTAACTGTGTATGTGCAAGAGCTTTATTCATATATGTGTGACCAAAATTGGTAATTTGGAAATTTCAATTTTATTGATGGATTTTTTCAATGAAAATCTTGGATTATTGTCGGCATATTTGAATGAACGTTGAAATTTGAAATATTTGTAGCATATTCAGATTACATTAATTTGCATAATATTTAGGAGCCTTTTCCTGCAACAATGAGGAAAATAAGTGATTGGAACAAGTCCAGCATAAGAATTAGCCGTTACTATCGGAGCTAGAAAATATATGTTACAATTAATTTCACATCCACACAATCTGATAAGAATTTAATAGAGCAGCACTTAAATCTTAAAGTGTGACGAGAATAACTAATAATAACATTACCTGATGCAGCGGCCTCTCCGACAGTCGTAGCCGCTATAACAACGTCTGCGCCTTCCACATTTCCGTGCTCCCTCTGCCCCACCCATTATTAGAACGAGGACCGTGAGCAAAGTCACAATTGTAAATACATTGAAAATTTTCATGGTGAGATATGACAAAGAATTTTAACTCCTTTTAATCGTATAATGTAGATTAGCTCAAATATTGCTATACGTAGATGAGAATATGAATAGTCCACTTTATTTCTGCAGAAGTGGAAGGTTCCAGCTGATAAAATGTACAGAAGTTTGACTGCGGAGAGTCTCACTATTTATACTAGCAAAACATAAGCAATGTGTATTGACATTGGGAAAAAATGTTTGAGTAGGACAAATGCTTACACATGAAATTATATACAAGGAAAAAAATGTAAGTTAACAAGCTGTATACAGAAGGACAGTGGTTTTGCTAGAATATTTTCAGCTAATTTCTCTTCATAGTTGCACCGTGCTTAAATGTAGGAACGTGGAAGGGAGAAATCCTTACCCGCAAAGCCAACCTTGGTAAATCCTGGATTCACGTCGTGTATGTGTTTTTCAGGGTCAATATAAGCCATTAATTTAGCCAGTAGTAGTGGAATATAATGGTGTAATTTAATTTTCAAAGCCACTTCTTTTCAAAATAAGCTACAACTACAATAGATGATTTCATTATTTCAGGTGAATCTTACCCTATACTTACTAAAAGCTTCTTGATGATGAAGATGAGGATGATGGCAGGGGGTTGTCCATATATGAATACAGTGAAACCTCCTTATAACGGCTTCGAAAGGGACTGCAAATTATGGCTGTCATAGCCAATAGGCTGTTATTGAGAGGGATTTTAACACGGGCTTATACATATGGGAAAGGTGCAGGTAAGCTTATGCCGCTAAATCAAGGGTTCCGTTACATGAACGGCCGTTATAAAGAGGCTTGACTGTATACCATGTTTTAAAGCGGAAAAAGCAACGTCCTGATTTGATTGGATAAGTTGCAAAGATTTGGTATAAAAAAGCCCCCACAGAGCAAACACTTCGGGGTGGAGGGGGGTTTGACCTCCGAGGTCAAACCCCCCCAGTGTTTGACCTATGGAGGTCAAACTATGAAAATTTTGGCAAATTTGACAAATTGGCCTGGGTATTGTCAAGAGATGTGTTTAATAAAAGGCAAATTTGGTAAAATTTGGATCATATATATAGCGGTTCGTTAGAGAAGTCCTGCCCACTGAAAACCGCACAATATTTTACCCTGACCTTGTATTGAGGATAGGTACCGGGTCAAACTTTCACTTGCACAATGTTTATCAACCTCAGGCTTAACTTGTTTGTGCATCTGGTCAACTTTGGACTCGAGCCATGTTTTTGTGGAAGAAAGCTGATTACTGTTACTCATAGGAACGTTTTAAAAATAATTGGCACAAAATAATTTGGAATTTGAATTTTATTAATGCAATTTGGAATACAATAATTATTTGTTGATTATTAAATTGTTGATTTATTAAAAATCGCCTTTTAATTGTCATACAACATTTGTAACATATTTAAATTATACTCATTTTGAATTGGTTGAGAGCCTTTTTTGGCACCAATAATGAGTACAAGTGGTTGACAGTTGACACAGCAGCCTGTGTTATCCGTTACTATCGGAGCTAGAAAATAATTTTGACAGATTATTATTCACTTCTTTATCTTGATAAGAATTTACTAGCAGATTTTACATTAATCTTATATATACTGATATTATTGTAACAGTAACAATTAAAACTACCTGATACATCTGCCCCTCCGACATTCGTACCCTCGACAACAACTGCCTCTGGATCTCCCGCACTTGCATGCTCCCATTGCTGAACCGGTAAGTAGAGCGAAGATAACTAAAGTCAAAATTGTAAATAGATTGAAAAGTTTCATGGTAGAATATCAATCCTCTCGCTGCTTCTAATTATTGTTGATGGCTTGGTCAAGTGTTGGTGTCTGGAGAAGTGTACAGTTCCAATTCTTAAAACGTAGTGAAGTTTGTATGCTAAGAATCTCACTATTTAAACTAAATGCAAGAGTGTGGAATAAAAGAATTGATTGTGTGCAATTTTCATCCAATGCGAGTATTAGTAGAAAAAGTAGAAAAGCTATATGAAGCAAAAGAATCCCAACCTGTTCTAGACCCCCCACGATGAGGAAACTCAAGTCTAAGAAAAGGTGATAAAAGCGAGAATGCGGGTTTGAAAAATAGCTACAAGAAAAATCTCTACTCAGACAGTTATAAAGTAACATTGCTACTTTATATGTTGGTACTCAAGCTAAAATGTCAGTTCAAAATCCCTTTTAACGCCTTCTGCTTTGTAACAATTGTTGTAATATTAAAATATGCTTAGGATCCCACGGTGATTGAGTGCAATGAAATTATTGGCATATTTTGTGTAGACTTTTGCTACATAAGTAGAAGAAAAGATTCTGATAAGAAGGAGGAAAAGGAGTTTTGAGGACGCAAGTAAATAAGCTGTGAGCTTCAAGGGCGATAAACGCACATGTGATATGTCTCTGCAAATACACAAGGAAAAAAAATGACCACAGTACAAAACACGAGGTGGAATTTGACACAAAACATGTTTTTTTGCATTTATTTTTACCAGTGCTATTTTCCTATTAGAACTTATCAGAGGAACACAATGCTTGTGAATTTTAACCTCCTCCTAATATTTTCCAGCCTATTTTTATCATGGGTGAAGAGTGATGAAGAAAATGAAGTGACAAAACCGAGTCTGTCCTTGCTATGCATTAACATTACGGATGAAGAGTCTCCATGTGGGATGGAATTTCAGGATCAGAATCAAACTGTGCTGGCCAATTTAAATCAGTATTATCTCATTACTTGTACTGCAAAATATTACATCAAAATAGAAGCTCGCCTTGCAGCAACGGTAAGCGGAGTGAAGCTTAACTCTAAAATTCAAAATGCATTTATTTGTTCCAAAATAATTGTCAACATGTTGAAATTTCCAAGGGGAAACAAGGTGTGGTCTCAACTCGGATGGTCCAAGATGTCTACGATTTTTTGACTTATTCTATGAAGGTGGAGTATAATTTTGATACGAGCGTAGGTTCCTCTGGGTCTGTTACATGTCGAAGTGTGGATAATCCTCAGATATTTTCCTCCTTTCAATTTTACACTCAAGGTGAAAAAGATTTTTGTCAATTATTTTATGCACACATTTTTTCTAATATTATTACATTTTTTAAAATTTCAAATCGTCAAATTAATATGCTGAATGATTTTGCGGGAATTTTCGAAATGTTGACTTTTATTGCTGGGTTATTTTTTCAAAGCTTCAAAATTCTTCACAATTTCTGGACAAACCCTTTCACTCAGCGTGGGAACAAACGAGACGAATATCATACCTTGCCCCTCCAACTATGCTAATCTAAATCCTATTTTGGAGCATCGTAACACTGACCAGGTAAAATTTTATTATTTCCATTTCTAATAATTCTTTTAGAATTTGATTATTTTTATAAATCTTTTGTTAATTTAGAAAAATTAGCGGTTAAAATTGAATTTTACTGTAGGAAGCGTTTCGTCCTAGAAAATGGTCATTTGATCCCAAAGTGGGATTTGTTCCAAGTAAGAATCAGATTTTGAAGGGAGAATTCAAATGCGTGTCTCCGTTGGACGAAGAAGATTTTGTCGTAATTAAATTCATAGAAAAAGGTAAATTCCTTAAACTACGATATGAAAATATAATTTGTTTAGGTTTGAGATAATTTTTTGTGGAATTAATCAACAGGGGATGAGAAGATGGTCCGAGCAAATTTGTCAATGAGATTCGAGTCTGGAAGTACAGAATTGGAATGTTGGGACGATGAGGATGGGAATCTTACATCGCTCGTGGACACCCGATGCAAGTATCCCGATGCATGCGATTTAAGGAGGAAATGTACGGAGAACCAGGTAATGGATTTTGCTATATTTTCTTCAAAAGAAAATTAATTTTGAAAAATGTTAAAATTATACAATTTTTTTGCATGTTAATAGAACTGCAGAGCTCATTTAGTGGGAAAGCACTGCATCGTCGGAGGTTGCATCACAATTCAAAATTCCCAACCTGTGGGCATTGCAATTTGTAAAGGAGGCGGAACTACTTTGGTGGACTATCACTTTGTTGGCTTGGATAAAAAATATTGTGAGTTTTTGAGTCTTTACAAAATGACGAGAATATGGCAAAAATCTAATTATATGAGAATTCCCGTTAGATTTCTTTTCGAGTGAAAACGTCCCTGACAGAGCCCTCATCTATATGAATGAAGTGGATGCAATTTTATACACGGATAAGCCCGTGGATTTTTATTGTCAAGCCTTGCAATTCTTCTTCACTGAATCCCTTCAGTTCTCGGTGGTCTACAGAAATGGCTCAAAGTCCGCACTACCCGAAGGTTTGTTTCCCTAAAAATACACAGTCCTTTGAAAAATTATCGAATTTTGAAAAAGTGTCAAATTCTGAAAAATTGTCAAATTTTGAAAAAGTGTCAAATTCTGGAAAATTGACAAAATTTGAAAAAGTGTCAAATTCTGAAAAATTGACAAATTTTGAAAAAGTGTCAAATTTTGAAAAATGCTAAAATTTGAAAAAGTGTCACATTTTGAAAAATTGTTAAATTTTGAAACATTGTCAAATTTTGTCATTTATAAAATTTAATAATCTAACAAAAGTTTTTTACAATTTGAATCATTTAATACATGAACAAGTACAAGTAAAATAATGGGAAATTTTTCCATTACACTGATAAATCTTTCCAAGCATAATTCTAAAGGATGATTTTTTTCGAAACTACAGAAATGTTTAAACTGTACGATCATGATGAGCTGGACGATACCAAAACCTTTGGGTCCAACCAACTAGGAGTGCACATGAATTTGACGGAAGACATGACCGAGATCATTTGTCACGCGCCTTGGTACAACTCCTCAACGGAGTGGTACACCAAGTCCCGCAAGTTTACAGCCTTAGGTAGAATGTTTTTAGCAGAACCATATTTTGTGGTAGAAACCGTTAATAAGTGAAAGATTTGGCCTCATTTAGAAAAATGTTTTTATTTCAGATGTGAAAGCCCCGCAAATTGGCAAATCCCATGGAGCACATTTATTTTACATTGGTGACCAGGGAAGAACCCTAAGTTGTAAAACAAAAGCTCAGCCTTCCCCAACCTTTAGTTGGTTTGCAAATGGATCGGTACGTTTCATTGAATTACATATAAACAAAAACAGGGAAAAAGTAGCAACAAGTTTTTCCTTATGCTTAAAAGGCATATTGCTTCAATCTTACAAGTACAGTGGAATTATTATGTAGGCTTTATAAATGTATTATTCAACAGCTCATGCTAAAATAGAAATACTGTTTGTTTACAGGAAATCATTGTGGTCAGAAATAACAGGGGATTTACCATTGTCACTTCTGAGTCGGAGTCTGTTCTCCAGTTCCCGGAAATCCATGACGATTATCAAGGCCTTTATGAATGTCGTGCCTGGAATCGAGTTGGGAATGATAGTGTTACGTTCAAAGTGGACGTGAGAGGTATTCCCTTTTGCATGTAAATGTGTAGCATTTTTTTATGTAGTATTATACTCACTGTATGTGCGTGAATTTGTCCTCACTATGTGCACATGCTTCAATGTCCTATATGTATTACAATGCTTAATAGACTGCAATTTATTATTGTTTCACTGTTACAGAATTATTGGTAAAAAAAATAATAAATAAATACTGACAAAAATTGCTGGCTTACTTTCTATTTGTGACAATTCATTTTTATTGCTTTCCCCTCTGACGACAATAAATAATTACAGCGTCTCGGATAAGTGGCCTTGCCCTAGGTCTGATAGTAATTTTCCTCGTGGGAATAATTTCCGTGCTGGCAGCCGTTTTCTACAGGATGAGGAAAAAGTACTTGGATGCTAAAGTATGGGTGTCAATAATTACAACACAAAATTATCCTTTCAATGCCTCTTTTGATATTGATAAAATATTTTATTTATTACAATTAATTTATTATTACAAAATAATACAGGGTCAGTGATAAAAGCCACATGTAAATCTTCATGTATTTCAGGAACAATTAAGGAACCTCACGGAGGAGGAAATCCAAGAGTTTGAGAAAGGAGCTCCGGAAATGTTGACTTCTGCGGACGTGAGTGTGGCGGAGAAAGCTCAGTTTCTCCCTTTTAACGACAACTACAAGCTTTGTAAAGAGGACGTTACCATTGGTAAGTATAACTCTAATGAAACATTTGCTAATGAATGATATTTCCATCGCTTTTGCAAAAATATCCCTTTATTTTTTTTATAGATAAATCCAGCGTGTTAGGTAAAGGACAATTTGGAATGGTAGTCCGAGGGAAATATTTGGGTGAGCCGGTGGCTGTGAAAACGACTCTCCCGAACGCGGACGTCTCCTACGTTAAAGCTCTGCTCTCTGAGCTAAAAGTCATGGCTTACATTGGAAATCATCCGAACGTGGTTCATTTCATTGGGGCAATGACAAATCAAATACGGGAACGTTCGTAATTTCAATTCTTTTCTTCAACTGTTGTTTAGTACTAATTTTTTGTTTTTTTTCCCATTTATTATTGTAAATCGTTCAATGAAAGTAGTTGGACTTTAATTTTAGGAATTGTTTATATCGTTGTGGAATTGAGTCCTTTGGGAAGTTTACACTCTTACTTGCAGTCTCACAGGACGAATTACGTCAATTTTGTGGTTGACGACCAAATTGTTAAAATAGAGTGGGTTTTTATATTTTTAATTTGTAAAAAGAATTATTTTAAAAGTACAATAATTATTTTCATTTATGTCTAAACTGTACCAATTCCTAGCATGTTTCTTTGTTTTCTTTCGGAGACAGAATAATTTTACTAATAAAATTATTTTTATTATTTCAGGCTGTCGTACACAAACATAATTAAAAGAGTGACCACATTAGATTTTGTTCACTGGTGTCATCAAATTGCGGCTGGGATGGAATACTTGAGTAGCAAAAAGGTAGTTTAAATTCACACTTGTTCCGAGAACTTCACCATTAACGAGGGGAAGACACCAAAAAGCGGCCGCCGGGTCATACGAGACCGGTGGCAAAGAAGGCCAGGTTTGCCCCCTCGCCTTATTTTCCCCTGGCCTTCTTTGTCACCGGCCTCTTATGGCCCGGCGGCCGCTTATGGGTGTCTTCCCCTAAATGAACATAGTAGGAAAAGAATTTAAATTCAAAGGGGATTAATATTGATTGTCTGTAGGTGATCCACGCGGATTTGGCAACAAGAAATATTTTACTCTTCCATGGGAACGTGGCAAAGATAACGGATTTTGGACTCTCCCGCCAACTCTACGAAAGTACAAATTATACCAAGAAAAATCAGGTGGACATTAAAATCCCCTCTCTCATTGAACAATAAAACCAGGTGTAAAACTTACTGTGCGTATTTGGCAAGCCCTAAAAATGTCATTTCCACAGGCCCCACTCCCTTGGCGATGGATGGCCATCGAATCCCTACGTGATCTTGTATTTTCCACCAAATCCGATGTCTGGTCCTATGCAGTGACAGTGTGGGAAATCTTCACCATGGCTGAAGTCCCATACCCAGGGTTAGTCTGGTCGAGTAATTTCATGGAGCAGTTGGAAGGAGGACTGCGCATGCGTAAACCAAAATTCGCCACTGACCAGATGTAACAATGACATTTTAACATAGAATTTAACATAAACAAAACTGGTCAAAATAACATTTGAGATTTGACAATAATTTAACGTTATGACTGACTCTTGATTTAAAAGCTATGAACAAATGGCAAAATGCTGGGATCCTCATCCGGACAAGCGCCCAACCTTTACTCAACTCAAAGAATTCTTTGAGCACTTAATTACTGATTTTGAAGGGTGAGTTTTAAAGGGGAGGGACAATTTTGAAATTCTCGTGAATAACTCGCTCTTGTTAATTTCCCTCTCTTGTTTTACAGAGGAAGTGTTTCAATCCATGAGGAACAAGTCATGTACTCAAATTATTGTGGATAGTCGTAACATATATTGCGGATACAATATAATAGTGTGTATGGGACAGTTTATGTAAAGGGGTGAGGAAATATTAAGGCTCAGGATGTAGTCATAGTTAGTATATTTATATGTATTCATATTTAGTAGTCAAGTTTAGTATATAATGAAAATTCAGCCAAGGAAAAGAAATGACTCAAAGGTTTGTTGATTTCTCCCATATTTTCACTTGGAACAGAACAAACAAAATGTATTTTGCAAAAAAACGTTTTTTTGCAGAAACACATTTTTTACGCCAACATATATTTTCGACATGAAAAATTAAAAAAAAATTTTTTTTATTGCAGGAAAAAAAAATTTTAGGCAAAAAAAAATTTCAAAATAAAAACTGAAATTTTGAATTTTAAATTATATTTAAAAAATTGCGCTTGTCAAAATATATTTCAATTTTGAAGTCGCATCCAAGCAAATTGATTAGTTCAAAAGTTAACATTTTAAAATTCAGAAAATAATTTCTAAAAACCAACCCTATATGATTAACGTTATTTCAAATTTTTTTTTAAATTTTAAATTAATCTTATTATTATGTAGCATATGTGTAAAAAGTTTCACTGATTGTGAGATTGGATGAATTGGTTGGGAGAGAACAAATATTTTAGTTTTTTCGCTTTTATTTTTTTGCGGACGAACGCACGGACCGATTTTGACCACTAACGAACTCATTTGAACTATGACCCTAAGTAATGGTCAGAAAAGGCTTGAATGAAATCGGTCAAGTATTTTTTGAGTCATCGTGAGGAGAGACGCAAGGACGTGCGGACAAGGCTATTTTATAAGGGGGCTGACGCCGACCTAAAATGCTGTTACGCATCGATGCAAAGGGGAATGAATACCTCTCACGTCTACTTTGAATGTAGTGCTCAACTCGATTCGAGGCACGGAATTTCCAGAATTGTAGAACAGGTATTCATTCAAAGTATTCATTCAAATAAGCCGACAATAATCCAAGAATTTAATTGAAAAAATCCATCAATAAAATTCAAATTTCCAAATTACAAATTTTGGACACTTATATGAATAAATCTCTTGCACATACATCGAGTACCTCTCATTTTTACTCTGTGACATTTTTACTATACGTAGCACTATACATCATTTCCAAATTCATAAAGGGCTTTGAAAACCTT
>JAQFXU010005721.1:0-11237 GCA_034693705.1 Spatulosminthurus flaviceps | reverse complement strand
AACAGGATTCCCCGTGGAAATATTTGGACTTGGAAACCTGTTAAAATTTAGCAGGTTCCCCTGTTGAATTAGCAAGGGCCCCTGTTAAATAGAGGGACTCCTGTTAATTTTTCAGCAGGGGAACCTGTTAAATTTTAACAGGTTTCCAAGTCCGAATATTTCCACGGGGAATCCTATTGAATGATTTATTTATTTTTTACAGCGTACGCGGGACAGAATAAGTAATTAATACTAAGGTATTACTAAGGAAAGAGTCGCACCGTAGTATAGTAGACGTAGGCTCTGATTGAATTTCGAGCGCGCGCTGCTATAGTAGGGTCGAAGGCCGCGGTGAATCCTTTGCTATATACCGCCAAACTTTCAGCCACGTCTATGGCTGGGTTTTCCTAATTAATAAATTATTGAATCAACTACGTCTCACTTGACCCACACACTTCAGTTCATTACCTCAGTTGGTGCTTTCCTACGACAATTAATAGCATCCCTTACATAGGTTTTTGCGCAGGCGTTAAACGGACCTATCAGTTGCAAGAATCTATGCACACGTACTATCCTTTCATCGAGTTGTGACACTTTGCCAATTTGACGTCACGTTTTACCTGAGTTTTCGCTGGCTACTATTGGCCATTTTTAGCTCCACCTATCAATGCAGCCAATAAGAGCTAACAAAAATTCAAATACGACGAAACGTCACCAACGGCCATGTGTCACAACCCGATGAAAGGATAGTACATCAATGTATCGGAATATTTGTTGGGAAGCAATCATTTCGAAAGGATTAATAAAATTATCGAACAAAAGAGTAAAAGGAAATGGAAATTAATAAGGACCGAATTTGAATAAAACTGTGAACATAGTAAAACGCAACATGTGCAAATACGTACCGAAGCTCGGGACTTTGTATTTTGCTGTCCTCTGAACGTCTTATTCGGTTTTCATGAACTATTTTGCTGATTTTTATGCATGTACTGCTGAAGAAGAAGTAGCGTGTATTGAGTTATATTCAAATAAAACGTTGAGGATTGGAAAATACTGCAAATTATTGCTAAAGATTTTCCGTCCCATTATCAATGCCAGTCACATGTCGACATGTCCTTTCAACTTGTTCATACTGCACGTTTCGAATATGTAGCTATATGACAATTTTCATGTGTGTACACAGTACAGATACACTGGGAATGCATTTACGAAAGTATTCACGAGCGGGGTAAATACACTTCTTCCAACTCAAGCTCAAAAAGTTTACTAACAATAATTGGAAATGTTTCCACTCTTACTCCACCTCAATGTCAATGTACAGTGTTTTGTACACCAAGCGTCTCGAGCGTGAGCAATAATGCTCAATTGGGAAAGGGAACATCAGGTATACTTGTGCTGCAGTCTCCCTTCCACGTGGCTATAGTCTTGAGCAGTATAGCGTCTTGCGGCAGTAGTTTAATGTGACGGAATCCACCAAAAACCTTCTCGGGTCTGGACAAAACTCATCAGGTCATCAAACTCAACCAATGATTCCGACTATTTTTAGGGCGTCGTCAGAACCCTTGTAAAATACCTCTGTAAAGTACGTCCGTATGTCTGTCGTCCATCGGCACGATAACTCAAAAAGCAATGCACCTTGTTTGAAAATTACTTAGGCCCATGGCCCATGGCTAGGTTCTTTAATGGGTGAAATCGCTCCGCGTGCTTGTGCGTAAAAATAGAAACCAAACATCTGAAATACATTTTTCTCTCCTAAATTATTCATCCGATCCCAGTGAATCTTTTTACACGCATTACATAATACATATTACATAATATAATTATTATAGTATCATTTTTAAAATCGTAATTGGAATCGGTTATGTAGTTTTTGATAAAAAATAGAATTTTAAAAGAATTTGTTCAAAATTACTCGATATATTTTGATACAATTTTCACACATTATTGGTTGAAATGTATTTTTTGAATGAAATATTATTTTTGGTTGAAATATATTCAACATAGTAAAAACTTTAGCTGTTGGACTTTAAATAATAAGGACTCTGAAATAATAGCAATATCATATAATTACTAACGCGGATCAGAGAGACTGCCGTAGCTGGCGCCGCCCTACGCAAAAACCATGTTAACAGACCAAAATTCAACCAGAAACTTTTTTATTCAAATGCGAAATTAACCAAAAGCATACTTCCCATGATTTCTCATGTAAGTACGGGATATGTGGTGCATCATTTTGCATGATGATGTTATTAATATTGTTTGTAAATATTAATTATTCACAAGGAATTAGTTGGTTAAATTAATTTGATAAAATGATTGGCCAACTTGGTTAGCTTCAGTATCTTTACTGAGCAGATCTGAAGATCGGGAATTGCTCTTCTACGATTGACTAGATCAGACCTGTTACTTAGCTCAATAAATATTCTCTTTCTTTTCTTCTAAAACTAAACCAACCACCACCCTTTATTCCTCATCCATCTAATAATAATTATTCGAAGTGCTCAACAGAATTAAATGTCCAGGTTTTCTCCCTGTAAATTATGCAAAATATTAAAGTGTAAGGACTGAGCTACTAGAGCTGGAGAAACACTATGCAAATATTTTTTGTTATGCTGTCATAGTGGCATGCAATCGGTTTTTTCAAGGTGATCCTATATCAGTATTTCTCCTGGGAAATCGTTAGTTGTTTGATAATTAACTTATTAACATTTGTGCCTCGTCTTTCTGCCGGAAATTTTGCCACCATTGAAATATTCGGCTGTAATAACTGTATGAGATGGAATGGAGTTACTGTGCTAGGGAGGATGGTTTTCCAATGAGTGGAAGGAAAGAAAGTAACTTGCACAAGGAATGGTTTTCCAATGTGGAAACCAATGGAAAATGCTGGGTCTGTATGAATAGCTTATCGTAGGGAGAAAAGAGCCTGAGTTGGAACTTGACTTTTGGGGGTAAAGAGACTCTTTTTGAGCCAAGGACAATTTTATTACACAACAGAAAAATACTCAATACACCAACAAATAGAAGTTGACTCTCCAGTGGTGCTATTCCAACTGAGGAGTAAAAGGTAAAGGTTGAAAATTTAAAGCGTACACTACAGGTAAGTTTGAGGTTAATTTTGCATGATTAGGGAATTCATTCAAATTAAGGCGTTCACACTGATAAAGCATAATTTTTAAGAGGACAAAGTTCTTATCGCTAAGGCTACATTTGCGTTTCTGATTCGCCATTGAAAACAGAGTTAGTTCATACTTTCAGTGGATTGTGTTTCGATCTCTTGTGGTCGCTCAAATTCTTTTTCAATGCTCCTGCATAATCACACATGGGACATTTGAAGATCTTTGGTCGGAATTGCGAATGACTAGTTACATGATTTTTGAGTGCTTGATGGTAATTTGTCTCGAATTCACAGTGTGGGCACTTGTATGGTTTCGGGTTTGTATGGATTCTCTCATGAACTCTCAGCGCCCCACTTGCTTTTGCCTTGTAAGAGCAAGAGCTGCACTGCCAGCGGCGCTCCCCGGTATGAGTGACCATATGTGCTTTTAAAGCACTGTTGTGTCTAGTAGCATAATCACAGAGAGAACAGGCGTACGATTTTTCGTCGCTGTGGATTTTCATATGCTGTCCCAGATGACCATGTTGTGAGCAACGGTAATTACAAATATTACAACTGTATGGTTTTTCCTTGGTGTGGTTAACGCGTATATGAACTGTAAGAGCTGTCCTTGTTCGAGCTGTGTACGGGCAAATTTTACATGCAAATGGTTTTTCTCCACTATGATGTCTCACATGTGTTTCAAGATAGTCCCTGCGTTTTGTTTTGTAGTCACAAATGTTGCACGCAAATGGTTTCTCATCCGAGTGCCTTATTTTTCTATGACTTGCTAGTTCACAAACTCTTCTGCAGCGATATGAGCAGTCCGGGCAGGATACAGTTTTTTCAGCATCGGAGTGAACAACACTGTGGATTTTTAGGGCGGAAGGGAACATTGCAGTATAATTGCACAATTTACAATGAACTGTTTTCTCCTTCGTATGGCTCTTGATATGAGTGTATAGATTTGTTCGCTGGCCAAATTTTTTCCCACAAAAATTGCAATGGAACTCTTCTCGATCCCCACTCTTCTTTTTTCCCGCCATGACTGAATTTAATAAGTTCACAGTTTTTACACAAAATCAGTACCTCCCGAATACTCTAACAGTATTTTTTAAAACTAAAATGATGTAAAAGTACAGGACTGAAAAACACAACAATATAAGCTTATCCGTTATCGTGATCTGGATTGTGTGGATTGTGGATGCTGTGGAATGTGGATTCAAAATAATTGCATTGCAGGTTCGAAACTTCCCTCGCCAACGTAATGGGCTGTACAACAATACGGAAACAACTTTACTTTAATACTTGAAGGGTTGTCTATCCTTTCGTCGGGTTGAGAGACTTTATAATTTTACGACTTACTGAAGATTTCGCTGGCTCATTAGGGGCTGTCCATAAAGGACGTCAGCAGTCAGGTCAGTGAGTCCTCCGAAATTCGGGCTCTGGCTCATGCGTACTAGTAATATTTAATTGAAACACCTCCGTATCACTTGAACTTCACACCTGAGTTCATTACCTCATTCGGCGCATTCCTCAATTATTAATGGTGCCCTTCATAATTTTTTGACGGATTTGAGCTTTGAACGGGCCCATCAGTCTCAAGAATCTATGTAAATTCATGTACATACGTATGCATTAGAATATTTACTACGAAGCAATAAAATTTCGAAATGAGTATAGGATAAACTTTTTGACTACATTGAAACCTTGAAAGCTTCTGATGTAGCGAAGCGCATCTATCTTTCAGTCTTCTAACTCAGTAAGCAGTGGAATGCAAATAATGGACTTTTTACTCATGTTACCAGTGAGGACTTTTTACTCATGTTGCCATTGAGGACTGTTTACTCGTTTTGCCACTGAGGCCTGTTTACTCATTTTACCACTGAGACCTGTTTACTCATGTTGCCAGTGAGGACGTTTTACTCATATGTTGCCAGTGAGGACTTTTTACTCATGTTGCCAGTGAGGAAGTTTCACTCATGTTGCCACTGAGGATGTTTACTCACGTTGCCACTGAGGACTTTTTACTCATGAGGCCAGTGAGGACTTTTTACCCATGTTGCCAGTAAGGAGGTTTCACTTATGTTGCCAGTGAGGAGGTCTCACTCATGTTGCCATTCAGGACTTTTTACTCAGGTTGCCACTGAGGATTTTTTACTAAGGTTGCCACTGAGGATTTTTTACTCAGGTTGCCACTGAGGATTTTTTACTCATGTTGCCATTGAGGACTGTTTACTCATGTTGCCAATGAGGATTTTCATCATGTTGCCATTGAGGACTTTTTACTCATGTTGCCAGGAAGGAGGTTTCACTTATGTTGCCAGTGATGAGGTTTACTCATGTTGCCACTGAGTACTCATGTTTCCAGTGATGAGATTTACTCATGTTTCCAGTGATGAGATTTACTCATGTTTCCAGTGATGAGATTTACTCATGTAGTCACTGAGGACTGTTTACTCATGTTGCCAGTGCGGTGGTTTCACTGTTGTTGCCAGTGAGGAGGTTTCACTCATGTTCCCACTGAGGACCTTTTACTCACGATACCAGTGAGGACTTTTTACCCATGTTGCCACTGAGGACTGTTTACTCATGTTGACATTGAGGACTGTTTACTCGTTTTGCCACTGAGGCCTGTTTACTCATTTTGCCACTGAGACCTGTTTACTCTTTTTGCCGCTGAGGACGTTTTACTCATGTTGTCACTGAGGACTGTTACTCATGTTGTCATTGAGGACTATTACTCATGTTTCCAATGAGGATTTTTAATCATATGTTGCCACTGAGGACTTTTTACTCATGTTGCCAGTGCGGTGGTTTCACTGTTGTTGCACTCATGTTGCCACTGAGGACTTTTTACTCATGTTGCCACTGAGGACTTTTTACTCATGTTGCCACTGAGGACTTTTTACTCATGTTGCCATTGAGGACTTTTTACTCATGTTGCCATTGAGGACTTTTTACTCATGTTGCCACTGAGGACTTTTTACTCATGTTGCCATTGAGGACTTTTTACTCATGTTGCCATTGAGGACTTTTTACTCATGTTGCCACTGAGGACTGTTTACTCACTTTGCCGCTGAAGACGTTTTAATCATGTTGTCATACATGAGAAATTAAGAGTAGGGATATGAAAAGGAAATTATTGAGGATTGCATTTGGATAAAGCTGTGAAAAAAGCAAAACGCAATAACATGTGCGAGTAAGTACCGAAGCTTGGGACTTTGTAGTTGGCTGTCTCCTTATTAAATTCTTACTTGGCCTTCTTTATTTTTTTTGTGTATTTTCATACATTATTTAAGAATTAGTGGTTGCTATTAATGCTATTTATACGTATCGAGCTATATTCAAATTAAATTTTGAGGATGGGACAACACCGCAATAATTGCTGAGGATTTCCGTCTCCAACATCCACTTCCAATCACGTGGCCTTTCAACTTATGTTTGCTGCACGTTCTCGTGTATGTAATGTAAACAAACAGTACACTGTGAAAGTAAGTCTTTTCTAGTGTTCAAGTGGTAAATCCACTTCTATTCCTCAGCTCAAACTGAAGATTTCTGGGTGAAGAAGTTTACCAAAAATAATTTTAAACTGGTCGCACCAAGCGTCACTGCAAACGTGGCACCAATCGACTCGAGCGAGTAAAATACGTGAGAACACTGCATCACTGCATCTGTGCTATTGTCCAGCGACTACGTGTGTGGCAAGAAATGATGGGCTTTTATGATTTGCCACCTCGCGGCCCTACCAATTGTTCTGTTATGGGGGGACCCTTAAATGTTTCCTTGCCACCCCTGCACGTATTTTAGCATTTAAGAGAAGGAAGATATAGCCGGATTTGTATTTGGTGGTACAAATAGGGGGAAAATGGGGATTTTCGCTATATTCAACACACCGAATCTTCCGAGCCATAACCAGTCGTAGTCGATGCGATCTAAAATTGATTCCAAAATGAAACTGATAATTGATTTGTGATAACGTAAAATTACGGCCAGTATGGAAATTTCCGTGTCGTTACATTAGCTTCGAAGCTCCAGTCATTGTGATGTGCAAATCAGAATAAATAAGTTCCTTAAAATGGTCGAAACTAAGCAAAAAATGATTTTATGTCGCTTTGTTTCTTTAGATTTGGAATAATTAAAAAATCTAAAGCAAAAATTCAATATTACGCACAGAATTATTACGCTCAATTGTTACCCGAAAATCCTTCTTAACAGGCTTCATTTGAACTCCCAAAACATCAGCACGAAATTTGGGTTAAACGCTGTGGAGGGGAGTGAGTGGTAGCAGGGAAATATCCACCCAAGCTGGAAGGATTGCAATGAAATAGAAATAATTCAACTACCAACGCTACAACAATCTCACAAAATATCATATGTCAACAATATATAGATGTATTAAAATAATTCAATAAATAAGTAATTTATTATATGCTGTCAATAAACCCAAGGCAAGAATAGTAGGAGCATGATAAACTTCCAACTGCAATGTATGCATTAAGTATTTATTTATAAACCTCAAGAGCAAACAGATGGTTGTCGCAGTTCATCCAAGCGAATGATATTTTGCTCATTTTCAAAACTGTGCCAATTATTTTGGGTTGTAATGACAAGCACGAGCTTTTTGCACTCCAGTGCAAAAAACCCGTGTTTGTCATTACAACCCGAAATAATTGGCACCTCCAGTGCAAATATTCTTCTAATCCGAAAGAGGGACTCGATTCGGATTTAAGAAACTTGTTGTCGAGGATAAAGATGATCTTGGTAAAATCTTAAAGTTGAACATCCCAGAGATTCAGCAATTGGTGAAAACCGGAATCCAAATTTGACCGTGATCGGGCATCCAACCAGAAGATGTAGTCAAATTGGTCATCATTTTATCAAAAGTGTCAAGTTGTTGAGCTTTCATTTCAGAATTTTCTCTTTCGGAGTTCTCAATATCTTCCATCAAAGTGCGGTGGGAACTTTCTTGGGAGTGCTTTGTCTTTGGTTGATCGGGGCAGAGGATATAATTGTTGACATGGGCTGATTTATTGAAATTCTCACCAACCAACGTTCCCACGTTACAATTGTTTCAGCCAGTCTCAATTTCTTACCAAGATCTGCTCTCGTGTTGTTATAAACTCCGAAAAATTCCGTCAGAGTTTGATCTTTCTGTGAATAAACATAAACCTTGGGATTTGATCCTGAGCGTACAAAATCAAAGAAACGATCTCCTCAAAATAGCATCCTCTCACCTGTGGTGTTTTACTCAGGTGGACTTTCCTACTGGACCAAAGGGATTTGATTGTTTAGGTCCACTTGAAAATTTCTAGTTCAATTGAATACTGGATAAGATGAACGATAAAGACAGTTGGAACTGGAAAGTAAAATTTGGAAGAAAATTGAATCAAATAATTATCATTTTGCACACAAAAGACAGCTCACAATGTTTTCCTTCTCTGCAATAATTATTATTCAAGCACTGAAGAGGACCTGAGCTTGATAAAGTTATCACGAAAATATGTGTGAAGTGGGTCACTCAAATCAGTGCAGAAAGGATGATGAGTACGATGATGAGTCCCTACCCTAATTGTGCGCTGGACCTTATTTAGCCTGCTTCTTGTATTTGGCCCACAGATGAAAAAATATATAGAGTTTTGGATGGCGAATAAGGGCAAAAAGTTTACAACTCATAGTTTTAAATTAAGTAAAAATATTACGTCCAGAGCTATAGCTCATCACATGCTATTCAAGTGTATTTTACAATAATTAATGCAAAAGAAAAGTGTTTACACATGAATAATTCCCTGTGATCAGTAATCGACCTTGATTTGGAGTTCGGTGTATGTATATTTTGATAGTTTCAAGAGAAAAATTTTAACGCCTTAAAATTAAATTCTTATCAGACTAAAGTTAATCAAAATTAATGACAGATTCCTGGATATGCTGATCACATACTTACATTGCATACGACCCAAAAGGTCAAAGTGGTGGTCAAAAGTGTCAAATTTTGCGGGTTAAATTGGAAAAATATTTATTGCAAAAAGTCAATATAACTGGGGGTCATAATAGTTCGGGCAGTTTGGCTTTAAATTTATTTCTGGGAAAAATGCAACAGATTTTATATGATCCCTCTTAAGTATATTAGAAAAACTTGTCCTTTATTTTCGTCACATCTTCCCATTATTTTAACGGTTTCCCAAATTCACATTTTTTAGTCTTTCTAAAAATTGTTGTGGAATTTCCAAAAATATTTTCCAAGTTTCCATAGTTTTCCTAAAATTTGACTGAATTCTAATACATTTATTGCAAAAATTCTCTGATTTTATTCAATATCATGTGTTAGTAAAACGCCAATTTGCTCTCAAAATTCCGTAAAATATTTTTACAAATTTTTGTCAAATATTTTGTCAAATAATTATAGCATCATCTTAAAAATGCGTTTATTTCCCCTCAATCTCAATAAAATTTGGTAGAAATTCTTGCAAATTTTGTAGAATTTCTTTTAATTTTGGTTAAACCCATTAAATATTAAAATTCTCACCTTTGAGATTGCTAGGACGAACATTCCTACCTGACCAAGAGGATTCCAATAGTCAGGTCCACTTGCAAATCGACACTTCAAGTGAATACAGAGGATGTAGGTAGGTTAAGAAAAATACAACTATTATTGAAAATCGAAAATAAAATAGAGCAATAATTCAAATAATTTTTCTCCGCAATACCTTTTCAGAGGATGAAGAGGATCTGCATGTGATAAAGTTCTTGTAAAAATAGGTGTGAAATAGGTCATTGAAATCAGCTCAGAAAGAGTGATAAGTGCAATGATGAGTCCCTACGCTAATTTTCCCATTCAACGTTATTTTCCACGCTTACTCCATTATTTTGCCTGAAGAGGTCAATGCACATCAGTTTTTACACCCAATACGATAAAAACTTGTGCACAATGTATATGTTAAATTCATGTATACTTTTAAATTGGGAATTAAATATTTCTTTCATTTAAATAAAGTGCAACAATAAAACCAAACCATTGCGTCTGTTGGCTATTTATGAGTATATTCGACAAAAAATGTTGTGAAAAATTGAATCGTACTAAAAATATTCACAATAAATATAAAATTCCTATATGCGATTTAGACTTGATTTTGAAATTGTTGAATAGAAAAATTTTCACTGATTTTTACATTTGTACATTTTTTAGTCCGCCCTATACTTTCAAAAGGTAAGGATAGGTCATCGAATTTCCACACTTTTCCCTACGACATACTTTAATTTTGAGTCATCTCGGTCTGTACGAACCATCGTGTTTGCTTGTGTTTGTCATTTCGTTATCATTTGAGCTTTTATCTTTGTCAGTGGCTAGAGCTTCAACACTTGTTTACACCGCCTCTGATTATGAGATTTATACCTAATCCTGCAAATACTTAACTCTACTTTTATTAAATATTATATTTACTTCAGAAATATTCAAAGACCTTTGACAATTTTCACGAAGCCCATGTATTGATATTATTATTTAGATGTTCTAAAAAAAATTCTACATCCACACAAATCATATTACTAAAATTAATGATAGTTTGAGTTTACAACAATTTTGAAAGGTTGAACATGAGTAGTATGAATATGCAACCAGTTCTACAGTTTATTTTGGAAGATTGGTGATAAGACCCGGGCATTGTATGAATATTTAGTGTGAGTGTAAATTTCCATTGCTCTTGCTACAGGACTGGAAGGGTGTGAAGAGAGAGAGGAAGGAGTACTTGGAAATGGTACTTGTATAGCATGGAATGCTTGGAAAGGGGAAGGAGTGCAGGTGTGCATTCCTCTCTCTCCCGTAGCACCTGAGAGTGAAGGAGAGCCCTAAGGGCTGACGCTACCCTTTCTCTTTTCGGTAGCGGTAATTTTCCACCGCGTTCCCTTCATTTGTCAGTACGACTTTAAGTAGCAAGTGCGTGGGTTTCAAGTGGGGATTTTTTTCCTAATGTTGACATACAGTGGACATTATTTTTTTTTTACCGTGCACGTGTATTGCAGCTTTAACAAAATGGGAATTTTATTGGAATTTCTTTTACTGAAATTAGTGAAGTTTTGAATATTAATATTACTTATTTTCCTAAAAAAGTTTTACTTCAAGTTACTTTGCGATACTGCTCTACATTTTACTTTTGTTGTTAACGGA
>JAQFXU010005720.1:0-11238 GCA_034693705.1 Spatulosminthurus flaviceps | reverse complement strand
ATCAATATGGAGTCCACGAGAACCCACATAAATTCCAATAATAATATACTATTGGTTTAACATTTTTAGTGGATTCATCCCTTCAAATATAAGCAATTTATAGATTCCGCGTTTGACAACCACGTCATCCTCAGACATAACACAGACGGCAGCGGCGAGGGCAACAAAGCTAAAGGAAACTACAAAATTACGATAAAATTACAAAAACAAAATGTCAATATAAGTACGTTAATCCCTGCATGTTTGAAAATAAGTGTACTCTCAATTTTGTTCATTTCGAGGTTCACAATAACTGTCGAAACTGCAAGTGCTAATTTTTTAATTGCAGCAGAGTTAGCTGAGATTAACTTATACGCACGAATTAATACGAGTTTTTATATATATACATATATGTAACCAGACTGTTTTCATTGTTGGTTGGCCAGCTGGATCGTTGTGCACTATTGCGGTGTTTAAAGTTTACCTTTAGTAGATGTGTATATCTTAAGAATAATTGTTAAGCATCATTGAATCATTGCAGACTTTACACTTTGATGCTAATATCTTTTTTCTGTAAGGTATATTTGAGGTAATAAAGTTCCATTCATTTTTTTCTATTTTTTTTATCTAACCCCCATTTTTAACAATATATTGGTCTAAAAAATGGGACCAAAAAATACAATTTTGATTGTAGCATGTTTGGCTAGACAATGGTTCCTACATGCACACATATTCAATAATGTGTATACTATTTTATTATTTATGCACATATTTATCTTCTTAAAAATATTGGATGTAAACATAGAGATTCGCAAAAGAGATACACGAATAGAGACATATGTAGTATTATGGATCTTATTTATTGCACGTTTTACTTGAGGAATCGTGAAAACAACAATCATTGGTAACAGCAGACAGGATTTTAATCTCTACCATGCGAAAAGTACCTCGCACTAAAACTTATCATTAAAATCACGGACACGGTTTTGGTCACATTTGAAATGCAGTCAAAAATTCTCATTACCAATATAACTCCAATGGAAGGGGGTACCACTTCACGAGGGATTACAAAATTATTAAATTGCGTTAATTTAGAGCATATACTTCAAAACTAATGCCCTCATTACCTTGCATTTTAACAATTTACTATATAGGGAACATATAGCTTCAAAACCAGACAGAACTAAAGTTCCAACGTTGGAGATAATAATTTTTTAAGTACTCATTTCAAAAACGATTCCATATTTTTCACTATTTGCTTTTATTATTATTACTGGCCCTTTTTTATATAATCAACTTCCTTTTGACTAGCTCCTATTCTGCAAACTTTTCTACATAAAAGCCTAAGAGTAACTTTTAAAATTGTAATGATGGTAATTAAAACGCTAAGAAGAAATGCAAAAACATCGATCGAGTAATATTGGATGGTATTCAATTTCCTCGCTGCAGATCTCAAGTGAACGGCTCCTCGATGCCTCATCACATATTCTGTCCAGAAAATAGCTCTCTCCAACGGTGTTTCCATCTGATCTCTAATTATCGAGGACAGTTGCATAGCCCGCTCTGCATATCTGCACAAAAATTAGACAAATGCTTGTATCTCCTTTCTATGATTGGCTTGTGGATTTAATTCCATTATTCGTATTTTTTTTGTAATTAGTGTACATACTTGGTATCGTTAATAATTTGATAAAGCAAGCCTTCCAAATGTTCTTCCGACAATTCCAAAATCTCCATATTTAAAGCAAAACCATTGGAAACTGCTTGCTGAGCATTCATATCTTGATCTGCGAACATTGGAATGGCAAGCAAAGGAACTCCATGGTATGCTGCTTCTTGCGTACTCAGTAAACCTCCATGGGTCATAAAAACACGGATTTTGGGATGACCTTAATTTTTTATGTTAACATTTAACTTTAAATTATAACATGTTTGCTTCCAGCTCAATTTCTAGGATACTTAAAAAAGTTTTGAATATTCTTACCCAGAATGTCCTGCTGTGGTAGCCAATTGCTAAGTTTAACATTTGCTGGGATGTTGGGCATCTTTCCAGAATTCCATTTCCAAATGACCCGTTGTTTTAATCGACCAAAGACATTTAAAAATTTCTGGCGCATATCATCAGGCATCTGGTCAGTTTGCAGAACAGATCCCATGCTAAAATAAACAAAGCCGTGCTCCGCCCCGGAAAGAAAGTCTTCCAGTTCCTGAAATTTAAAACCAAAACTGAATTGCATTAAATAAATTATTGTAGTTTAAAAATAACCTTCGATACAGTCAAGTGTTTATTTTATATACCTTCGGCAAAGGTTTGGCAGGTCGACAATGCATACCTCCAACTTCAATGATATCAGGTAACAAGGGCCTTGGATAAGTCAAAGGAAAGTACGAATTGCTAAAAATCATACTAACGTTCCCCTCAATTTCTCTAAACCCAGGTATACTCTCATCATCTAACGCTTTGCGATAAATTGCTTCTTGCTTCGCGGCAATGGGTGTAACGGCTTGGAGAACTAGATACATCGAGCTAAACAGAAAATTTAAAGTCCTCTGGCCAAAGGTCATTTCATCCGTCAATCCTACATTAGACATTTGGAGTGGAACAAAACTGGTTGGTAAGCGGTTGCCAACCAACTCGGCGATGTAGCCTGGCGTGGCTATGCTCGTAATCATAATAAAAGGAACTTTTAACTTGTAAACAAATCCTGCAAAGCAATCGTTGATGAAACCGTTTAAGAAAACTAAATCAAACTTTTCATTCAATAGACCCATAAACTCTTGATTATGGTAGGTTCGATTGCAAGGTCCAATGAGTAAATCCAACACGGCTATATTTGAAATCCTCGTTATTATTGATTTACGCCTCTCTTCAAATGCATCAAATTCTCCAAAAATCTCTTTCAAATCCACAGGCACAATTTCACGGATATTCGCCGTGGGTTTGGAGGGTTTGACAGGTGACACGACCGTTACATTGTGACCTTTTGCAGCTAGAGCTTTGTACAGGGGCTCAAAAACATTCTTGTGGCTCTTTGTAGCGATTGGAAGGACAAAAAGAATATTTTCAGAGTAAACCTGAGAAACTAAAATGTTGGCAAGGAGAGTAAAAAGAAAAAACCGTAAGGCTTTCATTTTTTCCCTTTGATCACAAAAGTTCCGGCCTGAAAAACCTGGAATAAGAACTTAAACTGAGTGAATCCTTATCCACTAGTCACTTTTTATGACCATTTATCGTTTATCTACAGTTGAGAGCCCGACCCTCCAACAGTTTATTGTACGCACTAACTTTACCATAAGAATAATAATAACAACATAACTGTACAACTCTTTCTAACTACTTCATGACCCATGCCAAATCAAGTTTGTTCCAGTTACTATACCTCGTACCTCCAGCTTATCATATGAAATGGTATATGTTTGTCACAAACTGACGATGAGTAAATCTTTCCCAGTATTTGAAATACAAATAGCGTTTTTTACAAACGGAATTTGAATACATTCATTGATTCAGTATAAGATAAGCAATTCTGTAACACTGAATACCTTCAAGTACCGTACTCAAAGTTACTTGAACTTGTATACTGTAAAAAAAGCATTCACGGATTTACAGTGGATAATTATAATTATAGTATTAAAAGTGCTGCATAATTTTTCTGAGTTCGAATCCCGTCCAACAAGATTGACAATGAGACTGGATATCGATCGATCTTACGAGGTTTGACCTTTAGAGGCACGTGCATTGTAAAACTTCAAAAACTGACCAGGAATTTCCGTAGCTGTTGTACAGTGACTAATATTTATTTAGGTAAAGATAATTTACATGTATCATTACTACTGTCCATTATGTATAATTATTATAGGACACGGTACACATAGTAAGCAATCACAGGATTTGTTAAGGGAGATAAGATATTGCATTTATTATTTCATTATTTGCATGTTAAAATGGTACATGCTACTTAGATTTTTTTTCCCTTGTTGGTAAAGTAGCTGCTGACTCTCCTCGTAGATCCAATTGCAAGAGAAACTTGGTGAGGCGTAAAAGCAATAATGAAGATAAAATAACAATAGCCGATAAGAAAGCTACAATATCTAAGGAATAATATTGAAAAAAATTCAAGTTCCTAGCAGCAGATCTTAAATGAGAAGCTCCTTTGTGCCGAAGTAGATACTCTGTCCAAAATACTGCTCGTTCCAGGGGAGTTTCGAATTGATGCTTAACCACCAAAGACAAATGCTTGGCTTGAAGGACGAATCTGTGTTATTTTTAAAAAAGCATATTTATTTTTTAGATACCACCATAATTAAAGATACTACTGTGGTTTTGATGTGTTGTGTAAGAGATGAAAACTACTTTGGATCGTTAAGGATTGTCAATAAGCGATCCTCGAGAAGTTCCTCAGACAAATCTAGAATTTCCAACATCAGAGCATAGCCATTTTTCACAGCTTGTTTCACATTTAAATCTTGATCCCCAAACACGGGGATGCCGACTAGAGGGACACCATGGTAGACTGCTTCTTGAGTGCTGAGGAGACCGCCGTGAGTCATGAACAATTTAATATTTGGATGACCTGTGATTAAAGTAGCAGAGAATTATTATATTTGTAGGCAAGGAAGAATAACCATGGAATTTACATTGCTGAAACAACTAACCTAAAATATCTTGCTGTGGTAACCATTGGCTAATTTGAACATTCCCTGGAAGGTCAGTCATTTGTTCGGAGTTCCATTTCCAGATGACTCGTTGTTTTAGTCGAGAGAAGACATTTAAAAATACTTTTCTCGTTTCTTCTGGCATCTGATTTGTTTCAAAAGTAGAACCCATGCTAAAATAAATGAAGCCATGTTCTGCTCCAGAAAGGAAATCATCCAATTCCTACATAAAAACAATTAACTTTAAACAGACAAAAATAATATTTTGAGTGTTTACATTCGATTGAATGGACATTTGAATGTTTCAATGCAATTGAAATTTAATTATCAGACCTGTGGAAGCGGCTTCGCTCGCCGACAATGCAACCCTCCAACTTCGATAATATCCGGCAACAGAGGTCGAGGAGTGTTAAAGACAAAATGAGAGTTACTGAAGATCATGCTCACATTTGCTTTAATTTCCTCAATTCCTGGAATATCCTCTCCTAAATATTGTCGATATATTATTTCCATTTTTGGGTTGTTCCATCTCATGAAAAGTTGTTCGTTGAAATCCATAAGCAGATTAAACATTCGCTCCCAAAAATCCATGTCATCTGTACCGTCCATCATGGGAGAAGGAACAAAGGAGGTGGGTAAACGGTTGCCAACATTCTCAGCTACGGCAGATGGCGCTGCAACCGTCGTAAACATGACGAAAGGTGCACCAATTTTGTACACTAAGCCAGCAAAACAGTCATTCCCGAAACCATTTAGGAAGATTAAATCAAAGTGTTGATCCTTTAATTCGTCAAATTCCTTATTCAAGTACGCTTTCTCGCACCCTTCGTTCAAATTGGAAATAGTGAGCATAGACACAAGTCTACTCTTCCGCCTCATTTCAAATGGATCCGGAAATTGGAATATTTCTTCGTACGGCACGGAAACAATTTCTTTCACATGTGGATATGGGTTTTGAGGTAGGAACGGTGAGGCAACTACAACACTGTGAGTTCTATCCGCCAAAGCTTTAATTAATGGCTCGAACACATTTTTATGGCTTCTAGAGGCGATTGGCAGTAGGAACAAGATTTTTTCCGCTGATGTTCCAACGAGGAAAAAACTGAAAAAGATAAGAAAGTAATAATTTAAAAACATGATTTTTATTTGAAGGGAAAAAATATGAATGTCCGCGGTCTGGATGTCTCAGGTTTTAGCAGTTGAGAAATTTTACTTACAGATCAATGAAACACTGGAGAGGGAGAGTGCGTCAAACCTCTTTTTGGTTTCCAATGACTGCCGACAGCAGACGTAAAGCATAGCCAGTCTAGGGCAGATGCATGACGATAATATTTGAATGAACTGAAAGTTCAACGAAGCCTTGTATCAGTTGTATCATCGTCTTAGGATCATTTTATGTTAATACTCCTGCTTTTGATTATTTACTGAATTGGAGTGTGTGTATGTATATAGTTTATATAGATTATATTTTTATGGAGTTTCCAAGTTGTATAATTTAGTAGTTGATAACCTTTCTTTGGTCATAGACCTGAGTTTTACAACTGCACTCTAAAATGCGATGTCCATGGTTTTAGACAAAAACGAAGTATGTAGTAATTAAATTGGTATAAAAAAACATATATAATAATTAATAATAATTATAATAATAAATAATAATAATTAATATATAATAAAATTATATATAATATAATGAGGCCAAAAATTATATGGCGGATTTTATTAAATTTAGCTCGCTCCTTTTTTTAAAAAGTACCTTTGAAATGAAGTTAGAATTTGAATTTTCGGAGACTTATAAATTAGACTTGATCCTTGTTCTTGCAGTTGATTCTCGAATGAGATTTTTAGAACTTTATTGGTTTTGGACAATATTTGGGCAGCATGCGTTGGTATTGAAAACAATAAAATCTACTGATATTTGAAATACTAAGCTTAAAGAATAAAAGCAGATACATTAAAATTACATTTAGCCCTAAATCCCTAATTCTCAATATTTACCGTATTTCTATCGATGCATTTAAATAATTACTGCACTTAGCTGGCTAAGTTACTTCAAGTTTTTCTCAACTGTCACAGATTTTGAGGATTCTTATCTCACTTCGGCCTTTCGAAAGTAGGCTTTATAGCAAAATGCAATTATATTTAGCAGTAAGCCTAAAACAAACAGTATGGAAAATAAAATATCCAGAGAATGATATTGAAATAAATTCAGTTCCCTTGCAATGGATCGTAAATGTGGAGCTCCCTGGTGTCGAATTGCGTATTCTGTCCAATAGACCGCTCGGTCCAAAGGTGTTTCCAGTTGATCCTTGAATTTCGCCGATAAATCCTTGACTTTATGCTGGAATCTGTGCGTATATTTTTGAATGAAGATTTAAAAAATTTCATTCATCAAATTAAAATACAAAAGGAAAAATTAGGAAACATAATCTTCACTATTCTCTTACTGAGCCTCATTCAAAATGGCGTGGATGTGATTTTCCAGAAGTTCCTCCGTTAGGTCAAGTATTTCTAAAACCTTACCATAGCCATGTTTGGACACATGCTTAAGATTGAAGTCGTGGTCACCAAACATTGGGAAACCGAGAATGGGTACACCGTGGTAAACTGCTTCTTGGATGCTCAGAAGTCCACCATGTGTGACGAATAATTTAATTTTCGGATGGCCTGAAAGATTTTTATATTTTAAATTATACAGAAATATATTACTCATAATACATATTGGCGACTAAATAATTTGAGCAATTTACCCAAAATGTCTTGTTGCGGTAACCATTTGCTTAGCTTCACATTCAAAGGAAGGTTTCGCATTTCTTCAGAGTTCCATTTCCAGATTACCCGTTCTTTCAACCGGGAGAAGACGTTTAAAAACATTTCCTTAATTTTCTCAGGTGTTTCCTCTGACTTTAAAATAGATCCCATACTGAAATAAATAAACCCATTTTCTGCTCCAGATATAAATTCGTCCAAATCCTAAAGCACAAAGAAAATTTTCTTGATGAGTATTTATTTTGACTTCATTTTTATCGACGCCTTTGCTTAGTTACCTCTGGAAGCGGTTTTGCAGGTCTACAATGCATTCCTCCAACCTCTACAATATCCGGTAAAAGAGGTCGTGGATAATTGAGAGCAAAATGGGAATTACTCAAAATCATGGTCACATTAGCTGCAATCTTCTCAATTCCCGGTAAATCTTTCCCCAAATATTTTCTATAAATCCTTTCCATTCTGGACGAGTTCCACAGCACAAAACCCTTCGCGATTAAGTCTACCAGAAAATTGAGCAGTCGTTCGTAAAAACTCATCTCATCTGAAAAACTCAGTACCGCTGAGGGTACTAAAGAGGGCGGCAAACGGTTACCAATGTAATCAGCTACAATGGATGGAATAGGCACGGTTGTAAATAGCACAAACGGAGCTTTTATCGCATGGACCAGTCCAAAGAAGCATTTCTTTCCATAACCACTTAAAATAATCAGATCAAATTCCTCTTGCCTAAGTTCCATGAATTCTTCATTGAGGTAGGCTTGTTCACATCCTTCATATATTTTCAATAGAGCAAGCATTGAACTCAATTTACTTCTCCGTCTCATTTCAAAAGCATCTTTAAAATCTTGGAATAGTTGATCGAACGGAACTGGGACAATTTCACGCACATTTGGCCTAGATTTTGAGAGGGCGGAGGAAGCGACGGTAATTTGATGACCTTTATCAGCCAAAGCTTCAATCCAAGGTTCGTACACAGTTTTATGACTTTTAGCTGAAATCGGGAGAAGAAATAGGATTTTTTCATTTGATGATTTACAGATATTATTTATCATTAAAATTGCCCAAAATATGGTGGTGAAAAAATAGATTTTCATGCTGGTGATTCACATAAATTACACGTGTATAGGTTTTTCCAACTACAAACATTTATTTCAAGCTCTGTAATGCAGAGAGAAATATGGACTGATACAATGTATTTATCCAAATCAAATAACATAAAGTTATTTACTGGTGTTTACTTTGGCCAATAATTGTCCCCCTCTGGCTCGTGGAGCAAAATAGATTGACAGGCCTTTGTTGAATGTAATTAGTAGACGTTCTTTTGTTCTGTCAATCCAAAGTAATGCAAGCTCAAAAGTATTTTCTCAAAGTTTCAAATTATGTGATTTTACATACATGAATATAATTGCTCATACAAATCAGAGGCTATGTATTCTCTCTCAAACTTTGAAGTAGAATTAATTGACGCAAGGCACGAAACATAATTAATACAATATTGTTTGTGGTCGTGGGTTGAGCAAAGTTACTATAGGTTACACAGCATAATAATTTACTGTGTTAGCCATATCGTGTGTTAATTTTCAAATGACAAATAACGTGATCCCTAACGGAAAATAATAATCATTCGCTTTATTTAACCTGATTGTTTGTATGTACATATATTACTGACTCATAACTTGACTTGGAATGAATTAAAAAAACAATGCAGTGCAATTTTACTCACTTGTGGTACTCAAGACATGGGGCACCTGTACGGACCCTGAATTTACCCAAATTGAGGGACAATTTTATACCCCCAATAGCTCATACTCAGCCCCCTATATCTTCGGTCCACGTGATAGTAAACATTCGTGTAGATACAATTCTGAAAGGTAAAAACCTAATCTTTCAGAATCTTCCAAATTCATGCCTCTATGTTGAGTGTAGTCAATTTTGCAACCTACCAAAGTTCCTTAATTTTCAGGGAACCATTTCATATGGTTTGCATTATGGCAACAAGAATCGCTACGACAAAAAAATCATTATTATTTTTGCTACAAAATTCAATTTTTACCAAAGGGTTAATATCACTAACTCCTTACCTCTGTAAGAGTGAAATACAATACTGCCGTTCCCCGTTCACACAACGTTAAAAGATTCCGCATCTGCGGCCACCCCCGCTCCTATGGTGAACATAGGATGAAAATTTTTGGCCAAAAGTTGCATTTTAACATAAGGTTTCAGAAAAAAAATTCAGGTTGCCCCACAATGACACTTCATTTTTGGACAAAATATGAATGGCCGTGGAAATGGGCAAACTGACCGTTGTGCAATGTAAAAATATCTTGACTCAAATATTCTTGAAGGAGCGCAGATTCCTCTTATGCAGATATACTACTTGCGGTCATTTACATTCGAATCAAGAGAATCACGCTTATTTATGTACATTGTAAAGAAAAATATTTAGATGATCACCAGATGACTATTAAAAATAATAACTAAATTACTGAAAATAATTTTGGGATGAAAACACGCGCCAGTTTTGTTTATATGTTGCCCTTTTGTGATAGCTGATGATGATTGAAAACCAAAAAATCGTCGCTTCGCAACGATTCATGGCACCCCGTATAGGGGTGCTTCTGCGAAGGGCACCGCAGGTATACAGTTGACACAAAGCATTTCATTAAAATCAAACATTTCTAAATTTTGAGAATTAAAAAAATATTATTAAAGCGCCCCATGAAAATTTCAGGACTGTCAGGATGTTTCTAGACACGACCAACAATTAATTAACTAATTAATTAATTAACGAGTGATTGACCAAACAAAATTTCGTTAAAATGAAAAAAATTCAAAACTTTGAGAATTGTTTAAATAATATCAAAGCGCCCAATCCAAATTTCAAGATAGTTCAAATTAAATGTAGCTAATGGCAAGAATTATTTTTAAAGCAAACCTCAATAAAATTGGCCAATGGGTTTAGGAGTTATTGCATGAAAACGAAAAACACTGAATAATGTTTTTCTCCAAAACTACCTGACTGATTTCAACCAAATAAGAACTCATCCGTCCAAGTCAACTAAGGAACGTTCACAATTTTTTTTATTGAAGTCGGTCCAGTAGTTTTGGAGTAATTTAATTTTAAAATTGAGGAAACAAACAAGGAAATTAATTTTCAACATTATTGTAAACGTACAGATACAGGTATTTCCCACCCTTTATAAATAATACTGTTTTTGTAAGTGACGTTAAAATAATTGCAGGGTTAATTTCATCTTATCAGAGGACGTTTATTATATAAAATCCAGTTTGAAGCTTGTTGCTTGGCAGAGAAAATAACACACGATATGCTTAGCTTCAACGCCACACACAATTTTCTTCCAATTTACTACCGTCACCTATAAATAATATATAACCAATAATAAACCACCGTGGTTCATTATTGGTTATAAATTATCATGCATGTGCATCACATCACCATTTATTAACTATTAAACTATATGGCAAATGAACAACGGGCTTATTCACCAGTTGGGCGGGGATTCAGATTTTTCCATTATGTACTTCTCTATTGGTTTTGGTGACACAATTAAATTTTAAATAACTATTCTCTCTAAGTATATTTGTTACTAGTATAGGCAGCCCACTGCGTGGGCGAGCCTAAATCAAGCCCATGGTGAGTGTAGTAAACCCCTCGAGTGTGATTTGAGCCAATCGGGAGCGCAGACCGCAAGGTTTGAAAGTGCAAAGCCACACAATAACACAATGTTTGGCTTAACATATAACTAGTATTAAAGCCCTGCTACGCAGGGGTGGGGCGGGGATTGTTAAGCCCACTACGTGTAGGGGGGAAGTTGT
>JAQFXU010005719.1:0-11238 GCA_034693705.1 Spatulosminthurus flaviceps | reverse complement strand
AAAAAATAGGTCCACCCCACCAGTTTAGTTTGCTTAATTGGCTATCATTTTGTGTAGCCAAACAACATTTCTTGAAAATCTCGCCAGCCTAAAAAAATCTCCATAATTTTTTGCACTTTTTACAATTTCTCGCGAGTTACTATGTGCAAGCACTTTTTAACTCAGGAGCTTCTAAGAAAGATTGTCCGCCGTTTAAATACATTGGAAGCAATTGCACTTGGAGCCCGTTCATAGCCCCTATGGTAAACATAGGGAGGAAAAAATTTTGAAAATCGATGTAGATGGTAGTTATGGTTTAAAAAATTATTTTCCCTTTTTTTAGTGATGCACTTCGAATTTGGTCAAAAATGAACTGAACCAAAAGGGCGAAAAAGTCTATTGTGGCAACTAAGAATTGCACCATTAAAAATATAATAAATTGGTAAAACTTACCAGTGACCATATCCACACCATTAATGAGGTTCTCCCAAAATTCACCCACATTGGCGCACTTTGGAAATCTACCTGAAAAACCCGCAATAACCACTTCCAGCTCTGAGTCCCGATTCGCCTCCATCTTGCGAGTTTGATGAAACAAATTCTTGAAGTTTTCTTACAAATTTGAAATTGTTGCTAACATTTTGAAAAACTCAAGCAGATGTTAATAAAACTTGGACGTCTATATACAATTCCAGAACTCAAATAATGGCTCTCGTAAACCTTTAGATTCTATAATAATAAAATCCATGCCATTTAATAAATAAAACTAAAACAATGCACCTTGTTATAATAATATAATAAATTATGCACCTTGTTATGTACTTGATGAAACCAAATTATTATGCACAGCAATCTCTACAAATTCTCGCATAATTTGAAGAATATGGTTTTGGATCTAGTTTTTCAACTCAATTCATGTCTTTATTAATGAGTTATTTCTGAATGCGTACAAAAAGACTGGTCTCCCCTTAGTAATTCGAGATTTTTAAAAATCGTAAAATTTTGAAAATTCTTCCAACGATGTGTAAAGTTTAAACAGCTCTTTTCAATAACCTTTTGTCCAATATCCAATCAGTTGTAAATACCTTAAAAAGCAAAATATTTTTTCTGTGTGTACAATTTTTTTAGAAACAAATGCCCAGAAAATTTGGTACTTGGGAAAAGATGTTTAAGCAACAATATGTAACAGGGAAGAGGGAGCAATTTTAAATTTATTTTCTATTGTTATTCAAGTTATAGGATTGTTGAATTCATGTACATGAAGCAACATACTAACAAAAGAAATTTTACGAAAGAACAAAAGAAAGTTGACGATTGGTAGTTGAAGAAATTAATCCCTGTGCGCTTAAAATTCAACACGAAAATCATTCTAGTCCAAATATAATAAAAGGAGTTTATAGGAAATGCTGTCTTCCCGGTCCACCTGTGGTGCTGTAATAGGACAATTCTTAAACATTCCCCTGTTTGTAACTTCCGAATAGCTCAATGAGGAATGACATTTCTGAAAGATCTTTAAATTCGCTTTCAAAATCGCCATTGATTTTATCTTTTAAGGGAGTGGAGATGTGGGGGATGAGTTTAGGAAAAAACTATATTTTTCCCACCAAATACACATGCCGCTCTATCATCCCTCCCTTTCATTATAAAAATACGAGCAATGGCGATCTTCCAGAATTTTCATACATCATTGAGCTATTACAAGCCGTGCAGAAGACACAGGCAGGGAAAGTTATAAGAGTTCTCCCATTACAGCATCACAGGGTGGAACGGTAACATAGCATATCCGCAATTGCTTTTTTTACTTTTTAATTTGACTGACCCATATATCAGAATTGATACATGAAGATTCTGAAAGGGCATTTTTTTTGCTTTCGAACATACTTTAGTACGTTAAGATACAAAATAAAATTCCAAACTTAATAATCCTAACTTAATTGGGAAAACCTATTGTGTATTTCCTTACTGTGAGAATATTGTGGAATTGCAGTAGCCAACGGTGTTCAACTTCAGCATAAAATCATTAATATAATGTCCAACTTAGAGGGACAACATAAAACGAGTTGAATTAAGACAGCAATTTTGTCAATAAAGCACAAAATTGGCTATATATTTTCTAAATAGCTCAGATATATGGATTCAATTAAAATTCTTGGCGTTTAACTTTAGCAGGAAAATTCCCCGCTGCTGGAAAGAATTTTACGAATTTGAATTATTTTATAATTTTTTACCATGTTGTTGTTTATAAATTTTATCATTTGTTATGTGTCGTAAAATTGCTACAGAAGGATTCGGAATTATTTCGTTCAGAAGTTCTGGTTGGATACTCAAGACTTACGTTGCTCTTATTGTTACGCAGTTACACATCACTTGTAAATTTCCAAGATTGAAGCTCCTTCAGGGTCATACATTTGAAGAATGGGTACCACGAGTTGGTAAGGTCAATTTTCATTAGAAAATGAACAAAGTTACCAATATTTTTTGAGTAATTTTTAAAATTAGAGTAGGGTAACTCAAGTTGTAGATCATGCTCGTCAAAATAATTAGTGCAAAGATAATAGTTGTGGACAGAACAAAATCCAAGTTGGGCCCAAGCACCGCCGACGATGCAAATATTAAAGTGAGGCTTTCAAAAGATAATTTGAGTAAATATAAAATAATAAATAAATATCCGGGCTTATACTCCAACCTCTACCTGTTAAGGTCTGTCGGAGTTGTCAACCATCTTAACCTTTATTAGTTCAGTTTACTTACAAAGTTCAATGTATGACACACTAATAATTTGATAATTTGAGTATGTTTAATACTTCTCTGGAACCTACTCAGTTGTACATAGTTAGAATGGGCTTTGTTAGGAAATTATGCCAATATTAGAAAAAGGCCATCCGCAGATGCGGATAGAAGCGTTCTCAGTAGAGATTTTTAAGCAAAAAAAGTAATAATAAAAAAATTATTGCTTTTTTGCCATTCTTTGCAACTTTGAGCAAAAACATCCAATAAAATTGAGACGTTGCGTTGTACGTTTGGACACCATGTATTGTACATACAGGTTGACAATCACTTTCATCATCATCATCCAGACCACGAAGCTTGTAGTTAATAAGATACTCAAGATACTTCAAAAGGATCAAAATTATCAGCTTCAGCCGCCATCAATGAGAATTAATGGAGTAACCGACTCTCGAAATCCTATAAAAAAATAAAAATATCGAGAGATTCCTGTCTAACTGAAAACCAGGGGCGTCGGAACCCATTTTGAACTGGGGGGCCAAAATATCGACCCGAATAAAATATTATTTATTATTATTATTTGAACTGGGGGGGACAACTTTGGATAATCTTTCAGATTCGTATATCTAATTAATTGTTATAGGGTTTTAGTTCGAATTTTAGTTGCCAATACTAATGTGTAAAACCAGGGATGTCATAACTTAATGGCAATATGCAGGGAATATACAGCGTAAAAAGCTTCACCTTAAAATGGCAAAAATAATTTTGCTATCACACTGTTCCCAATGTCCCCACGCAACTAATGTATATAAAAAAGTGGGTTTATACTCCGATTCATACCCGTAGGTCTAACAGAGTTGTCAACCATCGTAAACCTTTATTCAATTCGTGTTACAAAGTTTCAATGGTTAACCCTATCTATGAGGAATCCTCGCACAAGCGGGATTAGGTCTGAGCGGTCAGGGGAAAACTCCTGTGGGAAAAAAACCCTTTCCTTGAGCCAAATTACAAACCACCCCTGGGATTCGAACCCGGGTACGACTCAATGCAACTAATGTAAGTGCATACTTACAAATTATGCACAGCCTCAATTGCAATTAGATCATCCTAAAACTTGTTGTCCCCACACTTGCTCGTGTTTTTCAGCTACCCATCTCCTAACAACCAACATCATATGGTCATCTAAATATAAACGGACTAGGAGGTAAATACGATGAATTTAGACTCTTCCTTGACACATTTAAATTCCATGCATTCACATTGAATGAGACAAGGTTGTCCAAGGACTATGACATTACGGATTTTAGCATCAGTGATTATAATTTTTTATCAATTGACAGGCAAATAGGTACGGTAGGAGGTTCCTGTTTTTATATTAGAAACGATTGCAAATACGAAAAACTGGAAATTAAAACAGAGTTTCCTAACTTAGTTCAGTAGCCATTGAAGACATTTGAACTTTGACAAATAATGACAAGTCGTTCTAAATCTTTTCATCCTGCGACGGCGCTATGCTGCACCCAAAAATCACATTCACATGAAGTTTTTAAAATTTAGAAATTTTCAAAAATGAAAACCTTATTGCGTATCAGCATTGAAAACTGGATTTAATGGAGCTTGTCCCATTGTTCTAGGTCCCATAACAAAAGAGTTTTTCTGGGAACAAAAATGTTCTCATACCGTTCTGGGAATTTATAGAGGGGACATTTAATGCGCAATTTATCATGTTCACCCCATTGACTGGTATTTTGGAAAGTTCCTCAGTTTAAATCGATATCGCATGTTATGGAGCTAAACTTCACTCTGAAAAACTCATTGCACGATTTTTCAAATTTAAAAAAAATGAAAACCTATTTTGCACATCTACATTGAAAACTGAATTTACTACTACAATGATCGAAGCGCCCAATCTTTGAGGATAGTCCAAATAGTTCTACTCCCATAAAGTTGGCTAATAAAAAATTTCATTGAAATAAAAAAAATATCAAAGCGTCCCATCAATATTTGATACAGCCAAAATGTAGCTAATAAGCAGTGTTTTTTAAAGGAAACTGCATTAAAAATGGTCAATGGATCTTGGAGTTATCGCATGAAAACTGAAAACGGCAAATAATTTTTTTCCCGAAACTACCTGACCGATTTTGACTAAACACGAGTACATTCTAAAAATTCACCTTATGAACATTCACAAAATGTTGTATTCAAATTGGTCGTGTAGTGTTGGAGCAATCGTGTTCACGGGCGTACGACCTTGAAATTCACATAATGGTCCCTGCGGTGCCTTAAAAAGGACTAATAATATGCAATGCCTCCTTGATTGAATGAATAGTTATTTTTAGAAAGGGATTTTTTGGGCCTGATTGCAAAAGGAAGGTCTCATTTTCTGGATTCGAATTCACATACTCAACCAGATGGTGAAATAGCTAAGGAGTTTCAACCTTTGAAAGGCACCCTGCGGGTTTTTTAACCTTAGATAGGCTCCTAGACATTTATAACCACATCGGTATTTATGGAATCGTGAGAAGGTAGACTTGTAGCCCAAACCTTTCACACACAAGATAGCCCTGTGCCGTTGAGCCTAGGTTAGGAAGGATTGATTTTTAAAATTATTATGAAGGGAAGTGACCCATTTGTGTGAGTATGGTATTTTTAAATATTGGCGCTAATATTGTACCTATAACGTCAGCAAGTGCATTCTCTATATTATTCAAATCACATAACTACTTTCAAGCAAGCTCAAACATAATTGTTACATTTGAAAATTATGGTAAAAATTACAACCAGAGCCAATAATAGATCTCCAAAGAATAAAATCTCCCAACTCCCGCGTTACCAGCAGTCTTCATTTCACACGTGTAAGACTCTTGTAAGGAGCCCCCGTTAGGGAAATTGAGTAACGGAATTGTGTACAGAAATCTAAGCCCATGTTGAATATATTTCTTCACGCAATCAAATGTACCAATAACCAATCATTAACCCTCCAAGATATGTGTACGAAGGCTTTCCTACTCTACAATAATAATTTAATGTTGGTTAATGTCAGACAGGAAAATATACAAATGTTTATTTAAGTCTCAAATCAAGTTAGTTCCTTCCAGAGGCAAAAATGATTGGAGGGTCGAAAAAAGTCAAAATATCTGTCAGTGATAAAATACAGCTACTTTGGAGTCCGCATTCAATTACTACAAAATAGTTAAAACGGGAATTATAATTATAATTCCCGTCATAATAATAATTATAATAATAATATCATGAAAAATCTTTCCTATGAACAATATTAGCAGTGTTTTTGGATAGGCAGGAAAATTTTTACAATACAAAATAATATTATTTTTATTATTATTATATACCATATTTATGCTTTATTACAAAAACCTGTGCAGCCTACAAAACAAGCACTGACAATGATAGGATGGAGTTTAAAATACTCTCTTTAAATATTCCAGTGAAGAACTATTAAACCCACACTAATCTTAAGCGTGATTTGGACCACTTTGCCATTGTTGACGCCCGCACACGTATTTTTGTCTCATTTTTCATTTCTTATTCTTGTCTTATTAGAAGAGGCAGCGATGACAATTAAAAAACAACCACTTTGACTAACCCAATAAATTAGCTTTGAAATTGACATAGCCATGACATCGCTAATGTGTTGTTTTGAAGCGGAAGAAATATCATTTCAGAATCTGCGCTGATTTTTGTTCTAAAATTTCAACTTCAAAAGTTATAGGGGTTTGAAGAAATGGTTGATAAAAAACTCGGGGGTAGTAGCACCGTCTTTTTCTTAAATTTTGAAGTGCTATATTATACAATACCTACGTTGCAATATATTTTTATTCGGTCGGGACGTCGCATTGTTAGTCACGCTCATGTTTGTATCATAGGTTTGCTGTTTCAGTAATTTTGTTAAAACTTTATCCTTCAATCATACTAAAGTATTAAATGAGAAGAGCGTCGTCTGTTCGTTGGCTTACTTTCTTTATACCGCCGCAAGTTGCTTTCTGTCAAAATATTGACTTGCTTAACTATTTTCCTCCTTTTTTAGTTCAATTTATGATTGAAGCATCTTGCGTCCAACTTATGAACTAGGATAGTCGACAGTGATTTCAGCCGCCAGTGTTCAAAATATGAAATTCTATAAGTACTTCCATATACTTACCTTACCAACGCCCAAGTATCGTTTCTGTAATGGGTGATTAATGAGTTTTTAGCCGCCATGATGAAAAAAAATAATTTTTTTTTTCATTCAAAAACATCCGTCTCATTTTAAAAATCTAATTCTCATGTGTGTCAATTTCACCTTTAAATCCGTTTCAAAATCAAGCTAATAGTTTGCATTGGCCCCCAGTCCACGGAAACTGGGTTCATCATTTTCTGTTAGGTTCCTGATCCTTATCCCAAGAAACTGATACAATATTACCATTACCAATTAAGTTAGTTGTCAATTGCTATTAAGCAATTTTTGCGGTTATTCCTTCATTTATTGCCGACACTATGATTTCTTTTTTGTCACATGATAACCGGATTGTCGTTTCCATGATTCTTCTCTATACTATATTCTTTAATTTCAACAGCTATGAACAGTTTGGGAAACCAAACATTTCATTCCAACTTTGGTATGTTGCCACTCTATTTTGTTACCCTACTTCACTCTACATGGAATATTTTAAATATTCCTGTGGAAACTATACGTTTAATTGCTTAAGTGAATTGTTGGCGGGATAACACCCTGGCGGGATTACCTCTGCACTCCTTTCATCAATATTCATTCCTCCAGCCACATTGTGGCTGGCCTTTTTCTAGTTGTATATAATTGAATACGCAAAGTGAAGCTTAATGTACGTGTATGTAGAAAGTAAGGTCAATTTTCTTCACAAATTACATCTTCTTTATTTGAGCAACGTTTCGAAGTTTCGAGCCACTGCTCTTCAATGAAGAGCAGTGGCTCGAAACGTTGCTCAAATAAAGAAAACTTTATCCTTCAACAAAGAATTAATTTACAGACGGAAAAATGAGTACAATTTTTTACACTGTTGTGCTCTGTTTTTAAAATAAGTTCAATAATTTATTTTAAGCGAATAAGTATTTGAAAAAGTTCTTATTTCATTTTCTATTCGAAACGAGATTAGGATGGTGGAAAAATATTATGTTGTTGCGGAAAGGTTAGGACGCTTGCGCACCATGGTCGTATTGTTAATTTTTTGTCTGCCAAAAATTATAGTAATAATTACTATAATGAATAATAATTATTATTATTCATTTTAAAGGAATTCCTCCAAATAATTCTAATAAACAATTTAATTCTTAGTATTTTTTACCATAAACAATAAAAAGAATAATTAATTATTATTATTGAAAGGAAAACATTTTAATAATCATTTTCAATATTAACAAAAAATGTAAGCATATAATTATGAAGTATTGTAATTTGTAATTGCTGCGTACGTGCCGGTGTGAAGTTGCAAAACGCTCATGACTCATGCATATGAATCTCTTGATCGTGATTTCGTGATTAGCTGAAAACGGAAAAAAATATTCCAGTCTCTATGCAGTGCTAATGGTATGGTTTTGTCTCACATTAACATTAAAATGGTAATCTCGAAATCTCGTAGACTGAAACTCAGGGCCACATTTAGTAATAGTAACAGGAAGACATATGAAAATGAACGAATTTCTGAATATTATTATTTCTCGTGAACATGAAATGCAGGGCACTCGGACTGACCTTCATAGTGCTAATAATGATAGAAATATCCCTAACCTTACAAATAGATTCAGAGGCCTTAGACCCTCGTATTACAAATTCATTGCCACGGACAATATTTCGTTTCAACAAATCCACTCTCAAGACTATTAATAAACCCGGTGGTTACACAATAGCTGGAGCCCGTTATAACGACTCATGTGATAAGGCTCTATTCGACCAATACATTGTGCCAATGTATCGAGCAACGGATCGGGACGCTTTCGAAATCGCCTACCGCTATTTATTTTACGCTGTGAATGACAATAGCAGTAGCTCACCTCGAGAAAAACTCTCCTGCTTCAGCAGCATACGTGGAAATGTAGATAAATTTATTTTTATGGATTGTGTCCCCGATCCAACAGGTGCAAGCTCAACGGGTCATGTGTGTACTTGCACCAAAGATGAACCCTACAAAAGTCATTTGGAGCCGTACTCCCAGGAATGTATTCTGGATGATCCGGAAGTAGGCTCTCCATGCTACCACAAAAGATATGTTTTACTTCAAGATCTTTTCTTGACTAATATGAGGGAAGGAGTAAAAGCTGCAAAAAGGAGTCAGGACGTGATTGATGCACTCAATGCGTATCTCACAGCTTTCATCGAATATGGCTATACTATCGCTTTCCCTGGTGATGTGAGAATGGCGTGCTATAATTTTAACAATTTCTATCCCCGCTTGATCATCGATTTCAATAGTGGAAACTTGGTAAGAGTCCCCATTTCCATTTTTTCTTAGTTATTTCTTAGGTTCCATTCTTATATTACGACTTCGAAAATTCTTAGATGCCTGTTTAGTGTAAAAATATTTTAAATTACTCCCCCTCCAAATCAATACCTCTCAGAATTTGTCAAAAAATTACATATAAGCAATTACAAGATAAAAGGGTTAAAAATTAAATCATAAGAATTATTGCAAATGTTTTTCGTGTGAGATTTAAAATGACCTAATTGTGCTTTTATTGCATTATTGGTGGGAAATTGAATGAAATCTTTATGGTGTTGCCTGACCCATATACCACCCCTGCCTATGTTTACCAGTAATTTTGTAGAAATGTGATGGCGTAATACAAGAATGCTACCTTACCATCTTTCTGTATTTGACTGAATGGAAATAACAGCAATTTTTAATCTCCATGGTTGTTGATTTTCTATGACACAGGAATGCTCGTCTAAAGGTACTTGTCAATGTGTATCCCATTCGAGACGCTTCCGCTATACTGCAGTACAAAACAAATGCTTTGCTGAAGAGGGTGCAATCTGTAAAATGGAAGCACTTGAAGGGCCACCGGCGTATGATTACTCGTATGGAGAAGAAGATGATACAAAAAAACGTAGGTATCTCTTCTCGGATGTGAAATGCAAACCAGATAATCGTCTTAGCTGTGGTAGAGCCAATGGAATTTTGATGAAGCCGAACACAAAACTTACTGTCACTACATGTGGTGGGAAAGGCCTATCCAAAGACACGGCCAAGATTAGTGTTCATGCATCTGCTGAATTAATAAGCTTTGCTAATTTATTCGCCCTAGTCATTCTGACTTCCTATCCTAATTCTTTCTAGGTTTGAAAAATAAAGTCAATTATTTATTTTTCTTGTTGTTAAAACTACTTTTATTCATTTCTTTCATTCCATTATACAGTTCCCCCGTCAGAGCTATAAATACTATAATTAATTAAGTAAATTCATAACTGTTCTTTTCCATTCATAGTATGATCATTATTTGTAAATTAAGTAATAATGTAAGGTCGGAAAGCACATATATATGCAAGTCCAGACTAGATTCAACCAAGAGTCAAAACCATGGAGTTGGAGGATTTGCAAAATTGCCCTTTTGTAACATTATCAGACCCATCTTGGTAATTTGAAATAATACCAGAATTTCATGCTCCAAATGCAACCGAGGGTGTGGATGATCCCGGAATTTCGGCTATGTCTCATTTATTCTGTTAACGATGCAGTGTGAAAATGGTCGTAGATTTAAAAAAAAAATTACTTCAATCCTTAATCATCCGTGTCATATAGTTCAGTGTAGCTTATGTAATGAAACAACGAAACAAGCTTAATATCTCAATACACCTCACAATTATTCCTGCAATTCTGTAAACAGGCTGTTTGATCACTTTGATATTGCTAAAACTGTTCTATATTAGTACAATAAAAAGTACCTTAAAGGATATTAATATCACTCTAATTTTTTTCAAAATGAAAATCACATATAAATTCATGCTACAGCAGTGTCAAATGACTTCTATCAGTATAGCTGGCAGATTTCAAATTAAAAGCTCAAAATACCGTTTAACTGACTAAAAATATTTAATGTCAAGTTTTTTCCAGTTTTCGATTAATGTAGTGCACTGTAATTGTGGGATACAACATTATTTAATATTTTTTGGAAAATGAATTAAAATGAATTAAAAAATGATGTGGTGATATTTCTTCGCCGCGCGCTTACTTTCCGCGGCACAGATTGTTCTACTAGTTATTGTTTTTTATTTACAAAAACTTACTGGCATCATCACTATGATGCGATGCATGCGTTGCGACACTAAACAAGTTTTTGCTTCGTTTTAACACTGTTATGCTTATTTCATTTAAAAATTTAAAATAATCAACTCAATTTTAAATTAAAATTCAAAACGTTTTATTTGAAATGACACCTTATTATTTTTTAAACTTTGGAATAAAGTTTTTCAAAGCGTATAATATTGGCTAATATAGTGGATGGGTGACCCACTTGCCCAGTTCATGAACGGTTCGCCCTGGCTACAGGCGTTTCACATATAAA
>JAQFXU010005718.1:0-11247 GCA_034693705.1 Spatulosminthurus flaviceps | reverse complement strand
GTGAGTGAACGCTATTGGAGAAGAGTTGGTTAGGGCGAGGTCTAATATTTGCGTGTGAAAACACCTCCGGGCTCATTCTGGCTTGCCTCGCCAGTACTTTGCAAGTGAGTGTATTTGGATCCATGTATCTTTAAAACTGCGGATTTCATTTTCGTTTCACCACACAATCCCTTTTCTGAAACTGTGAAAGAGATGATTCTTCAACGCTACCCTTTCCTCATGCACTGTTAATTAGCACCGACCATGGGTTCCATTCATTCACTATCTCCATGGTGTAGTAGAAATTCGGAAGCAAGAAAAATGTAGATATCTTCGTCCGCATTAAATTTTTTTTATTAATCCCAAAGTTCGTGTGCTTAAACTTTCGAGAATAAATATTTCCCACCGCACAGACAAAAGCTATAAAAATATTAATTACGGCATCAATTTACCCGATATTTAAAATAAATTCCTATTAAAATGTAAATTCCAGCAACAATTTACCCGATATTTAAAATAAAATCCTATTAAAATGTAAATTCCAGCATTAATTTCCCTTTTTAATGTAAAACTCCATGAGTTTCGAATTTTCCCACAAAATTAAAAATAATAACTGTTTATAAATGATTAAATTATAAAGTATTAAAAATTAAAAGCCATTAATTTTTTTCAGTCTAAATTCATCTTCACTTCAAAATTCCATAGTTTTTATTTTAATGCTTGAAAGACATGCTATAATTAACTTACTTGTTTTTCACAGAATTTGATTTGCTTCACATTATTATTTTGTTCATTAAAAATGAGGGCAACGCGTCGGGGCACCAATGGCCAGAACTTTGCTTAGTTGAATTTTTATTGAATATTGAACTATTTGACGCCATTTGACGTTTTATAACTAAATGGTTTTGGGAAGCTGCACAGTAGATAACGTGGAGAAAGTAAAGGTATTTGTGGAACCGAAAGGGTGGACGAAATTATTGAACGGGGTGATTCGGGCTCGTGATATCATGTTTGTTACAACCCCTTCAGAAACCATTAAGGCGACAAAATATCAGGGCTGAAAACTATTTCGTTCTGATTAAGCTGTTGTGGAATTTAATTCATCTTGACTTCCAAGCCCTTTTGAAATATTGTAGCGTTTGAAATGACATCACTTTAGTCAAACGATCTAGAAATACATTCATTCTATACCCTTTCAGCATTGTGACCGTCCAGTTTGTATAAGCGAGTTCAAATTAAGGTTCCAACCTACTGTAGTGGAGGTGTAACATTTCGTTATTAAAACACAAGCGGCGTCAAAGTGCTTCACTTACAATTAAATTGAGCAAAGTTCTGTTTAATGTTGTGCCTTCATTATTTTAAATGCAAATTTTGGAAACAAATGTGAAGCAAAAGAATTTATTGTTATGGTGGAATCTATTTAACCTTTTTATTAATTCCATACCGTGGTTTATTATTTGACAGAAATTTGAATTGCTGAGCTTTGGATCTCACCCTGCGTTCACCATCAGGAAAATATTTACTCTCTCACTAACAATAAATAATAATAATAATTTATTCAGGTCGATTTTTATGGCCAAGCCCTTACAACCTTTGTATAAGTTTCACCATCATATCTTACTTTAGCCACTAACAATGAATAGCGTCTATTAAATGCAAAAATATTAAGCTAAACTCGAAGCTCTAACAATTTTCGCAAGAAACAACAAGTAAATTTGAAATTCCCATTTTGGTTTGTTTAGAACTTGAACAAAATATTTCTCGGTGCGAGTGCCTTCCAATTGACGCTGACATCAACAATAATTACAAGAAACACGTAAGGACAATACCAAGTTAATGCCGTATTTTACTTTGTCAAAATAATTTTACAAAAAAATTTAAAATTCCACAAACGACTTGTTTTGGAAGAGTTACATACAATACTTGATATTTCATAATGCACTTCAAAAAATTTTCAAAAATTATCTTGAACAAATTTCCGCATTGTTATCTAAACCTAGAGGGATATTCCATATGATTGCCAAGTCGAGCTTTTTTTATTACTACTGCGCACAAATCGTCTGGAAATAAGTTATTTTATTTCACGAATGCTAAAGAGATTGGAACCAGTCTGAGGAAAATCATCAGAGGAATTATTTATTAGACTTGCACATTTAGTATCAATGCTTCGCCAAATACTTTGAATCACATCCATACCAATTTCTAAATGCTGAACATTGATGTGTGGTTAACTTTGAAAGCATAGCGTTTTTGGTATTCCAGGCATTAATCCCGTCAACTGCGCTCAATGGATCTGGCTTTGATGACTGGGGTTTTTCATAGTAAAGCATTGAGTGGCGCCGAAATCTGGCAGCCTACACTTGAAGTAATGTGTAGCTCTATTTCTTCTGTTTAATTAGTTTACACATGTTTGCCAAGGCTTTTTGCCACACTTTTATAACAACAGACTCTCATGGATACAAAAATGGATAAAAAAATATACAAAATTTAAATATATCGAAACCTACCAAGAAATTCTATGCAATTTCCAAGATTACCTTTATTTACCATATTAACCATTTTGACCAAATTGCTCGGAAATACCTCATTTTCATTCGCGAATGCTAATGAGATTGCAACCAGCTTGAGGTAAATTACAAATTACAGGACACGTGCGATTCAGGTATGAGTAATTATTTATTTTTAGAGTTTTAGTGCCAATGCTTCGCCAAATATTTTTTATCGCATCCATACAATTTTTTAAATGCTGAACATCGTTGTGTTGATGACATTGAAGTCTTTATTGAGCGCACAAACTGTTCCTGTCCCAACAAATGCATCCAATGAAACACTAGAGCTTATGAACCTGGCATAGTAGACATAGGTTTCACTACGTAAAGTAATGAGTGGCGCCGAAACATGGCAGTCTTCACTTGATGTTATCATTAGCTACATTTCCTTTGCTCAATTTAATTTTTATTGTCACACTTTGACGCCACTTGAATTTTTACACCTAAATACCTGAGGCAGCTTATGCGGATCAGTCCAAATAATTTGTGACACCTGCGGGAGCTGATACCGATTAAGCTGTGGCGGAATTAAATTTATCTTCCAGTGGAAGCCCCTCATATTTGCAGGGTCTAGAAACTATTTCAGAAATAATAAACATGATTTCCACTTTGCTTACAGCTCTTACAATACAATCCTAATTAAATCGTTCAATATTTTATCCCATCCTTTTTGCACCACAGATGCGAAAAGTATGGTTAGGAATCATCTGATTAGTGCCTTGTCCAAACCATTTAGTTGTGAAAAGTCAAATGGCGTCGATGTTCAGACCTATGTATTATTTTTGTGTTTATTTTTCTCCTCAATTCATTTGTATTTTTTGGCTCACTAAATGTAATGTGCCTTTTGTCTTTGTGCTGACTTGACCGGTCAGCTATGCGATAATCCCTAGCGATAAGAACTTTGCCCTCTCAAAATTATGCTTTATCAATGTGAATGCCCTAATTTGAATGCCTTCCCTAATTATGTAAACTTAACCTAAACCTTCAGTGTACACTTTAAATTGTCAACTCTACCTTTTTACTCCTCAGTTGGAATAGTACCACTGGAGAGTCAACATCTATTATTGTTGTATTGAGTATTTGCTGCTGTGTAATAAAATTGTGCTTGGCTCAAAAGGAGTCACCTTACCCCCAAAGTCAAGTTCCAACTCAGGCTCTTTTCTCCTTACCATAAGCCATTCACATATACACAGCATCTTTACAATTGTCCTACCCAGAAATCGCCAGTTAGTGGATTTCCTCCTTCTCATACATTGGAATTCCATTCCTCGCACGGTTACTTCATTCCATCCTCATACAGTCGAAGTGATTCACTTAACATTGAATTGAGTTCTGTTCCATGTTACCTTCATTTTTAAATACACCAAAAAAACAAGTGCGTTTTGGGGGGAAAATGTGAACCAAAACAGTTTTTATGGTGTAAAACCTTTTGAACCATTTTATTAATTGCATACCGTGGTTTATTATTTGGGACAAATTTGCATACACGGTTCTTTGTCTCCATTTAAAATGGCACCTTTCCATGTTCCGAGCTAAAACTCCCTAAATATAAATTATACACAATGTTCGAGTGAAGTTTAGATGTTGATTTGCTGGTTAGCACAATAATTTTTATTCTTTAAAATCTTGCGTTTCTCAATATTCTAGAAAATTTCTTGAGTGGTAGCTGGAAAATAATGTGATTCACAATCTCCTGTAGAAATAATTTCAAAATTCAAGGGTTGGAAATTACAGAATTCTTTTTGATTTTCATGTATTCCATCAGATTGATTTCTCTTATAACTTAAAAAATCCTTATAATTTTTAGTAGATGATTGCTTCATGTACGTTGAATTATGTGATTTTCCGGTTTTGCGTATTCTTTACTCCAAAATATTTTTCCTTTCTTCTGAAAATCAAGATTTGGATTGCAACAACGTTTGACTCTTTAAAATAATTTTTATTTTATTTAAAAATAATTTAAATACAAATGTTTCACTCAGTTTGTATTGTAATGCTTTGACGCCACTTCACTTTTCTGTCTAAACTTTTTCCAGCAAAACAAGTAGATTCTGGGAGGAATTATATGGTGATGATGTTTTTGAATTATGCTTTAACTTTGGATATCTCATGGATTGAAAATTGCAAAAAATGTTTCCAGAATGTTACACATTAAAATTTTGTTTATGAATTTAATTGGAATAGTTAAGAATGCATGAAAACAATAATTTTCCGCTACTTTATGTTTCAAGAAGTATTTTTATAAATGAGGAAATATTGATTTTTTCCAATAAATTCCTTCCATTTTGATATTTTCATTTTTTGGGTCACTTAGACTCAAATACTAGACTCAAGATTGTAAAGGCTACTGTGCATAACTGAATCTTTGTTTTTGTAAAACATTTCCTACATTTTACGTAATCTCGATGACCGTTCGTCCGATATTCTTCCTTTGCATTCATAGCAAATGTACGGGTTTTTAAACATATTTTTTTGGATGCGGTGGAAATTTTGTCAAGTCTAGAGCTTTTCAAGAATATCTGTCGTAAAATAATATTTGTGAAAATCCCGGCTGTACGAAACTTCAAGCTGAATCATTTATTTGTACCAATTTAATAAAATTGCTTGAAAGGCGCCCAAGTATTACAATTGACGTTTCTCAATACAACTTATATTAAGTCCGTTACCTCTGGGTTTCAGTGTTGACGGAAGATCAGTTAAGCGTTAATGACATTTTTTGTTAGGATCAAATAATTGAGCTGACAAAAAATTTCTTTTCAAACAGGATTTAAAAGTTTTTAGAGAACAAAAATCAATTTTGGAGTAGATTCCCATGAAATTCGAAATTTCTAAAAACTCTTTTTCCAGAAAATCTGTTATTTTGTTGTAAGCCTTGGTAGCTCTGATCATTTTCCCACTTGGACACTGGGAAAGGCAACGTGTAGGGAGAAACGTTTAAATGAAAGTATTTCACGCCATTAACTTAATCCACAACAATGACTCTAACTATTGCTAATGTTATGATGATGACAAACGATCACAACTAAAGCAGCTCCCATTGTTAATGAGGTTACAAAGACTCTCTAATTTTGATAGAAATTAAATAAATTTACAGATTGGCCGTTTAAGTGCAAATCCTAATCCATTTAATTTGGGCGGTCCCATAAACCTGCCATGTCCAATGGTTTGGATAGAGCTGCTTTCTGGTCAAGTAATTTTCAAACTTGACCATGAATTTGACTTGACCATGAAACTCCAAGTAAATATTTCTTTCAAGCTGAACTTGAAATTGCGGTTCAAGTACTTTTCTTTCAAGTTCAAGTTCGAGTTTTCAAGTATTTTATGTTGGATCAGAACTTGAATGTCAAGTTTCGGGTTCAAGTAAAAAGATCTGACTTGAACATGACTTGAGCTTGTACAAAATTTCCATTTCAGTCTAAAAGGCATAATTTTTACAAAAAACACAATTAAAAAATAATAACACACGTAACCTTTATTAACTTGAACTTGACCATGAAATTTTCTTCAAGTAATATTTCCCAACTTGAACACGAACTTGACTTGAGTGACAAAATCATGGTCAGGTACAAAAAAAACTTGAACGTGACCCGAAAAGCTCAAGTACAATTTTTGGGCTACTTGAACTTGACCCGAACTTGAACGCGACTTGAAAAAGGCGAGTTTTACTTGAACTTGATCGCAGCTCTAGCTTTGGCCGACCAGCGACCATCAGTAAAGGGATAGGACCTGGGTTTTTGGCTGTTTTTCTATAATCGTGCCAACCTTATACGTTATTTTCTTAAAGAACGAATATGAAATTTTCAAAATCCGGTGACATTTTAAAATATTTCGTGTTTATGGTCACTAACTTTAATTTAGGACAGCCCAAGAAATTAAAGATTTTAGAAAAATTTGATGACTCAACGCCGTTTAAAATTTAAATGTTTAAAATGCATGTATCACACGAACCTAACACGTTGTGGTTGCAGTTTAAAAAAATAAACAAATATAATTGACGGGCGGAATTTATCCTCTTTTAAAATACGTTAATAAAGAAGTAAATAGCCATGGAAATGCAAATAAAATTCAATTCAATAACGTTTTTTAAAATAAATGACCTCCAGTATTAAACTCATGGATTCCAAGCCTTATTTATGCAGCAAAGTTACAACAACTAGGTTTCACGTTAATTTGAGCTTAACAGTGGAACGTGTGCAGGAAAATTATAATTTCAAGTGTGATTGGCAAGATTTCACGATTCAAGGCTCTCACTAGACTTTTACTTACTTTTGTTGGCCCCGATATAATGCTTTGGAAATTTTCAAAATGTTGCATTAATTATTATTGTTTTCCAGCATTTCTCACGAATTATTCATTCGAGCATTTAAATTAAATTCAGCGTAGCTTTGAACGGAAGTTAAATTTTCTAATCTAAAGTTTTACTGCAGTGCTTTGACACCACTTGAATTTTTAAATTGTATATTTACAAGACCATGAATCAAGTTGAATCATCCTCCGCACAGGGTGTTGTATGTACTTCAACTTGGGAAGGAATGTCGTAGTTGAGTTCTCCATTAGCATTGGACTTTGTAATTATTCCTAAAGCTCGTGAGTTTCAATTTTCTGGACTAATTATTTCCTACTACATTACCAAAAGCTATAAAAATGCAAATTACGGTATTAATTTCCATTCGTTTTTGGAGCTATCCCTTAAAATTACAAATTATTATTAAAAATTAGTATTAAAAATCAAAAATAATTACATTCTAATATTTTCATCGAATTCTCTTGAAAATTCAAAAACCACTATTTTAATGCATGAAACACATGCTATAATTAACTTATTTGAAGTTATTATCCCATACGACTTGATTTGCTTCAAAATACTTGCTCGTACATTAAAAAATGAACAGGCAACAGTGAAAGGAACTTTACTCAATGGAATTTTTATTGTAAATTTTTGACGCCACTTGACTTTTTCTAACTAAATGTTTTGAATTCATGTATCGCAGATCACCCGGCTTTATGGTGGAATACGTGGCACGAAAAGGGCGGACAGGTTGTATGAGTTGACAAGTATTGTTAGAACTGTTACCAAAAGTCATTTGAAGTTTGTTACAACCCGTGTGAAACAAAATGTCAGGGGTGAAAACCATTTAATTCTGATTAAGCTTTAGCGGAATTAAACTCATCTTGACTTCGAGGCCCCTCATATTTTGTAGCGTTTAGAATCTGCCTCACACTGGGTTGCAACAAAACTCATATGAGCTTTGTTAACCGCTCTAACAATGCAATGCTAATCAACCCACATTTTCGTCCGTCTATTTTTTTGGACTGCAGGCATTGAAGTTCACGTCATCTACAAGGACATGCTAACATGTTTCAGTTTTAAAAATTCAAGTGGCGTCAAAGTGCTACACTTGAAATATAATTGAGGCAAGTTTGTTTAATGTTCCCTCCATTTTTAAACGTACATAAAGATCATGTGCATATTTTAGAAACAAGTCATGCCGAGGAAAACGAAATTTTATGGTGGAATCTTTTCAATCGTTTTATGCATTGCATATTGTGGTTTATTAGTTGAGACAAATTTTAGCTGCAACAGTCTATATTTACACTCACACTAAACAACATCCATTGTAATCCATCCCAATATTTGTTTCAGGACGAGAAGAAATATTTTTCACACACACCCAACTTACAATAATAAAATGTACACTTGAAATTGTCAGAATGTGACTCATTCTTGGATATTTCATTAGGAATACTTTTTCCGTTATGTGAGTGTGAAAAACCTGTGCTGGGAGAACCCCATGTCTCTTCTCGGCCTTTTTGATGTGAGAACTTACCCAATTATGATGGAAATTATTTCATTTTTTCATAAATCACACAATCGGTGTCACTCAGACAGATTTCCTCAAAATACGCTATTCACAACTGAGATGAGAATTTCCATTCAGAAAGGTGGAAAATTTCCAGCTCTAGAAGTTAAAGTTTGGAACTTCTCTTCAAAATTCCAAAATTACTATTTTAATGCTTGAAGCACATACGATAATTATTATTTTATTTCACATTTAAAAGTGAAGGGAACATTGAACAGAACTTTGCACAATAACTGTATTTTAGTGTTGCCCTTTGACGCCATTTGACTTTTTATAACTAAATGGTCCTGGAGTAATAGTTGAAGTTGGAAACAGTATCGGTAACGGTGGCACTCAAAGAATGGTGAAAATGCTGAATGAGCTTCCAAGGATTGGATTGTTAGTGCTCTCAGCAAAAGTAATATCATTTTTGTTGCAAGCCCTTCTGAAACCATTAACGGGACAAAAATGTAATTCTGAAGAAGCTGTAGCGGAATTAAATTCATCTTCAAGTCTAAGTCCCTCAAATTCTGTAGCATTTAGAAACAGTTTCAGAAAAGGCTTGTAACTCACAGGATATCACTTTTGATAACAGCTTTGACAATGAAAATTTTTCAACTCACTCACCATTATTGTCTACCCTTTTTACCACACATTTCCAAACCATAGAAACAGTAGCCACTAATGAAAGCTTTGTTATTTGACATAACTTTTAGTTGCTAAGCTTTGGATCTCGGGATCATCGCATGGATCCTATTTACTCCCACGAAGCCACAACAATAATTATTATCGGTTCAGACTGATTGTTCAGGTAGATGAGGCGTTTTAATGACGGCGTACATAATATTTCTATTTCAATAAAAAAATTTTAATTATTTGCATATCATATTTTCCCTTGTTTTTAAAATGAGCAGAACGTTTATAAATCAAAATCTTAAATCAAAAAAATTGTGTTCTTAAAAATTAGCAATATTTGCAGAGCGCATGTGATGTTGGGGGGACGACAATTAGCTGATGTCGGAATTTTCGTACTTTATTATATCAAAGGTATTACATTATTGTTAGGGTGCTGCTAAATATGCCAGGATTCTGCTCACAGACCTCAATTCATCCTGTGAGCAGGAGCTTTTTGAAAACAAAGAAAATCCATAGAAATATTTCATTTGCTTTATATTTTTTTACGAGCTTAAATTGTCATAACATTTTGGTCCAAAAATAAAAACTACATCATCATTCAGGGAAAGGAAACAATACTGTCAGCGTGAACTTAGAGAATTCTAATGGAAACTGTAAATAAAAAACCTATAACCACATTTTCAAAAATGTAAAAATATTCTGAGTATTGACACAAAAATTTTAGTGCCTTGACGAATAAAAATTGACATTGACTTGGTTTTCTTCCAAAATCATGGGGAAAAATCAAAGCGGCTGGAAATATTCAAATGTTACTTTTCCCATTTAATAAATCAAAAATAATATTTTGGGAAATATGAACGCAGTTAATGCACAAGTCTCATATACTGCGAAAATTATACTCGTTTTCTATTTCAATTTGGGCTTTTCAATCAATCTTTTAGTACATTTTCACGGAAGTGAATGACAACTCTCAAATCTTTTAGGTTCAGTGGAAAAATCATGTTTTCAAAATACTAAAAATATTCCCACAACTTTGCCTCAAACCAAAATTAAAATACTTAAAAATTTATTTTTCTCTGAATAATTTTTATAAAAGTTGAGAATTTATTCATTTATAAATTTATCATTGTCATGGATTCTTTTGTGGTAAAGAATTAAAAATCTCTTCAATAAAAAATAATAATAATTTAAATATTTAAATAAAATGATCCCACTGCACTGCAAGTTCAAGAGGTCAAGGACAATTTAACTCTAACTTTCGAATTAAAGGCCTAATTCCGTTAAATTTATGCAGTCAAACCAAGAATTTATTATTAAAATTCTACAGTCAGCGCTAAATATTTGTAGCAAAATAACAACCATGAGGTCTCATGTTAATTTGAGCTAAACGAAAAATATAATTTCAAGTGTGATCAGCAAGATTTCACTATTCGAAGTTCTCACTACTTCTGCTTACTTTTTGGCCATGATATTATGCTTTGGATATTTTCAAATGTTTCCATTAATTATTTTTTTCAACATTTCTCTTTAGTTATTCATTCGAAACTTTAATTTCAATTCAAGGGAGCTTTGTAGGGAAGTTAAGCAATATGAGTTTTTGCTGCAGTGTTCTGACGTCACTCGAATTTTTACTTTGGTTATTGAAGAGGTCACTTAAGCAGATGGTTATTCGTCTAGTTGGTGTGACTCCTACCATTGTCCCAATTTTATTGGAAAATTTTCAAATTTTGCAAAAATTTCTATTTTCGCATCGTTTTTCTCACTAATTGTTTATTTATGCATTAAAAAAATTCAGAGCAGCTTCGAACGAAAGTTTGCCGATTTGAATTTTTAGTGCAGGGCTCTGACGCCACATGATGTTTCTGGTTGTTTATTTCATCTCGTCATCGGCAGTTCTACAATCAATGGTTCACCGCGCAATCCCTTCCTGAAACTGTTATAAAGAAGTGAATCTTGACCGTTTGCCAATCGTGATACGCTGTTAATTAGCTTAGACCATAGATTCCATTCATGTACTTCTCTCTATACGTCGTCAAGATAATAAAAATTCGGAAGGAACAAAAATGTTGATTTCCTCTTCACCCGCAATAAATTCAGTTTGAACTATCTAGAATGAATCCTTCCCGTGCACAATAGATTTCCCTTTTAGTGTTCACTTCGTTTTTCACAAAAACTGAAGTGTGTCATTAAAATTGATGAAAATATTTTTTTGATCCACCATAACCATTTGCACAATTTAAAAA
>JAQFXU010005717.1:0-11247 GCA_034693705.1 Spatulosminthurus flaviceps | reverse complement strand
TGTTAATAACTTCCGATCATTTCTCATCCGAGCCATTAAAAGAGCATAAGCGTAGCTTCATTGAAGAATGATTTAGCGTGGAAATTGCTAACTTATAAGATCTTCCACTAAAATTGCCACGTAGCTTTTTACCTAACTCCGTTGACTCCGTCCTGTGAAAGTTCTGGATGAATGGGATTTTATTACATGAGATGAAGTAATAAAAGTTCAGAGTATGTACACAATTTTTCTCCCATACCACAAATTATCCAATTATGTGCAAAATTAAAAATTAAACGAACCCACGCCGTTTAACTGCTATTTCAAATTTGTATGTATTGTACTGGACCAGGTACATGAGGAATGGCGTGTGCCACAAGAATATCGGAAGCGGGAAAGAAAATAAACAAAATTTATTTTAAGGGGAAAATTTCAGGTTCTTTGTAATGTGTGGAGATACGTATTTGGTTGAGGGATGTGAAATCATGTGTTGTTCTTGTATTCTTTTAGGATTCTTATACAGATGAGAGGAAAAAATATACAAAGGCAGAGTTAAAGGAATTGTTGGAGAAGAAATAAGTTCATGGAAAAGATATGAAATGGAAAGGCTCATTAGTTCGCACCTCATTAAAGTAAACGAGAAGGCAGGAATGGTGCATTACCATTACACACGGTGCGGTCGATTTCCTTCCATCCATCCATCCGGTAAGGAAATACACCGAAAATGAGCACATTAGCCCTCGCTCCTTCCACAGTATATCTGCCCTTGCTGAGAAGGAACATGAACCAGTCCAAGTCTCACAAAGTTGCATAAGACCAATGTAATGCATAGTTTTGGGTTGTGTAGGAGTATTGTACTGTATAAGTAAAGCTTTTTGGAAATCAAATGTGCAATGAGAAACTCGAGTGGAGTCAAGAGAAAACTGTCGGAACTTGGGAAAAAATAATGTCCATGCTTGAAATTTATCGACATTTCCAAATGTCAAGAAGGGTCAGCAATAAGTCGACAGCAACATGCAGATAACTTCCCAGATTTACTACCCCTACTTGACCAGAGCTTTAACCTTTACACAGGCTTTAGCTCCATGCTTCCTTTATTGTTCCTTTATGCTCCAACGGATCAAACTATCTTAAATGTCATATCTCCATTGATACGGATTTATGTAGCCCCGACACCTTCCTCCTCCTCAAAGTCCTATCTTTTTTCATGCGTACATACATATGTACATATACGCTAAATATAGAAGTCGTTTACTATTCTATAGTAACCATAAAATTTAAAATTACCATTTAAGGGCTGTACTTTTTCCATAGGCTCCTCACGTCTAATGTCAAAGTATTTTTTCCTCTGTGGAATGATAATAATATGTGTTATGCAAAAAATATTATATAACTGTACGGAAGCTCTGCATACAAACTATTAGACAAGAGTTTGTTATGTGTAATAATTTTGGTGTAAGCTCCTAAGCTATGACTGGGTCTGTTTGAAAGAGGAGTCAAGATTGGAATTAAAATGTGCATAATGAAATGAGGACAATTTTTTAAAAAGTCAAAGGGCGGGGGGTTTGTCACTTTAAAGATAGTCATGAATACTCAAGGATGTAGCTTTAGTATAGAATTTCCTAGGGTTTTGTCTCGCTGGCACGTTGGTTTAGTACATATTTACATAGAGAGAGAGAGAGAGTGAGAGAGAGAGAAATAAGAAGCATGGGCTAGGATAGGAAAGATCTAAGGAGTAAAAGTTTCTCTTGATTCCCCTCATCTTCGTCATCTTCCCCAAAACTATTTGGGCTGACTTGTTTGGGTTCTTCTGGCTTTGAAATGTGATAAGGTGTTTGTAAACTGAGTCTTGGTAAAGCTTTTGGGCATGGTTGTCATCTACCCGCCTTTCCCTCTATGTGTATACAATATACGTAGATGTGGAAATGTGTGTGTGTGTGTCTTTGCAAGAACACCAACGTCATAATGACAGATCGTGTTTAAGGAATGTAAGGAGTATTTTTGAGTTAGGAAAACAGCCGAGCAGACGACAGACAGACTTTCTTTATTACTTTTGTATCCCAAGTACTACATCACCAGGCTATGACATGAGTACAATCCTATGAGAAGTTTCTACCATTGCTTCCTATACCTCAGTCAGTCTCAATATTTTTACAGCCACACGTATACTATCCACAGCCACACAGTCAGTATTGTGGTTTCAATTCCCAATTTTTAATGGAAATCTTATGTGAATGCGAATCCTATGTAAGTATGTATACGTATACTTGTCATGAATGAATTTATATATACGTGAACAACTTACAATTCACGACCATTTATTATAGTCCGGATTTTTCTCAGTGATTAATTTCACTCAAGAATTAATTTATGTATGACCCTCGTAATATTAGTTTGGTGTAGAGCTCTGGAAATACTTTGCGATTTTTTCCAACTGCAACCTAAGAAAAATCCAAGAAAAATTAATCTTCAAATCAGACAAATTATTTCAACCTCACGTGCTTCAAATTGTACAAGTACATATGGAAAAAAACTCCATCAGAAAAATTTGTCATAGTAAATTTTATCACTTGAGTTACAGAGAGAGAAAAACAGCTCACCAAGAGCCAGAGCTGTGAGAGAGTTGAGGATATGAGGAAACCAACGTTAGAAGAATTACGACTTGACTGGAGTCATTAACTACAAAGTTGGTTTTTCTAAAAGGAGATGTTGGCCAACTCACGGGGAGCCTTTTGTTTTGCTCTTTAAGGTATACTTTCAATGCCTTTAGTTGTTGCGTAAAAAGAAGTCCTAGAATTCATATTTAAAATATATGCAAGGCTTATGCTAAGAAAAACATTGGATTTTAATAACATTTCATACCTATCATATGTAATAGAGACCGACTGGGGAAAAAATTGTATGTGGAACGTATGCACCTAGTTAGTACGTAACTAACTTTGGAATAGGACTATAGAGTAGAAAAATCCTGCTGCCTCCGTTCATTTTGTACTCGTAAATTAGAAGGGAAATATGCATAAATAACTGAGTAAAAGCTGGATGGTTGGAGCTTTTTGAGAGGCAACTTATTTGTCTGGCTGTGATAAACGGCCGATACATTTCTCTGCATACGCTGGGATATAGAAACTGGTTAATATGTTCGTTTCATTCGTATTACATTGTAGAGAGAAAGATTGCATAGAAATAAATGTAAATGAATTAGAGAGATTTCTTAAGGCTTAGCTCAATGTTGTTTATCTGTGAGGAAGGACTGTTGTTGATAAACGAGGAAGTTGATTCTCGTCTATTGCTCTCGCGGTAATAATTTTATTCCAGATTTCATACTCCAGACATTTTTATTTATGTAAACCTAGGCAATTGTATGGCTCCTTGGAAAAAGGACTTTTTTCATGTTTCAAGCTGACGCACAAATGGTGCTTAAAGGACCTCTACGTGAGTAATGTTATTACTTGGGTTGCAGACCTCAAGTGGAGGATTTAGTTTGTTTTAATCCGGACATTTTTTTATTGTTACCCATTTATAGGATAGGCTTGCTTGCATATTAAGGGCTTATATGAGAGAAAGGAGAAAGGGGGATGGTTCTAGGAAGAGGATAAAAACAGGTAATGGTTATCATTTGATCATTTTGTGTTTAGATCGAAAATGTATAAGAAGAGGCGTGGAGTGGAATTAGAGTTCCATTTTTGACCATGTCTCTCCTTATCCAATTCTGTATCTATCTTCATAAGACTGTGTATAGGCTAGGATGTTAACTCTATTAGGAGTTCCCTCCATCACTCACTCTCTAGGGCTCTGATCAACATGTCCTCTCCTATTGTGATCTCACTAGATATGCTCCCTGATAGGAGAGATGATGGTCCAAAGTGTACCTTGGTAATTTGCTCCCATCACCTAAATATATTTCTATGAGACAAATTTCCCCATTTTTATTCTCATTTATTACACACTCTTCCCTTGGAATTTAAGTGTCTCCCAACAATTTAGCTACAAATTCAAATGTCACTCCTTCCCACAACTTCCCATATTTTTTATCTCCCCAACTTATTCTTATAGATAGGGAAATACACGCTATATTCCCTTTATATGGAATTATATAAATGTGAATGATAAATTTCCAGAATACATACATTGCATTTCTTGTTTGTATTTCCTCCAATAGACTGGTCATTCTTGTGTTTGTTTATAACCGTTGCGTTGTAATCATTTTAATACACTGCGCTCCATACGTTTGTGTACATGAATATACAGCCTTATTTGAGGGAGAAGAGAAAAATTGTATAGTTATTTGTTTTTTTTGCGTAAGATTCACATGTGTGACAAGGTGCGTGTGGATGGGATAAAAATGCACTCACATCGATGCAATGATGTCTCCAAGTAATTGTAAATGAAGAGACTCAATGTAGCAGAAGAACGCTTTAATGTGGCACAGCTAGTGGAGGCTTACATTTTCTACATGTGTTTTAATGCACATTTTCACAAGCGTATAAGTTAACCTTGAGACAGTGAAGGAAAAAGAGACTAGGATAATTAAAGTAATTTTTCGGTTACCTGCAGCCTCTAATGCAACCCTTCCCATGAGGTTCCTCAATGAGCAAGGCGTGTCCACTTGCATTAAGACAGCATTGTTTGTTTCCCACTAAATTATTAGTCCCTCTGACGTGGTTTTCAGTTCCATTTGTTAACTGTACTATTCCGACGTAGCTTCAGTATGTATCCATATGTAAAAAAGCAGTTCCATTCCCAACACGAAAACTATGTCTCTCGTTATTAGATTCTTTTTTATCTCGGGCTGAAATAATACAATTTTTTATTGTTTGTTTACCAGAGGAAAATCCAATGTTTTTATAGCCCAAATACCCAATTTCCTCTAAGTGGAGACTTATGCTTGGTTTTTACTCCCTATCACTCTCACAAGAAGATCCTATCAAGTCTCCTATATTTTAAAACAAACGAATAAAGTTGTATGGAACACCTTGGCAATCCTCCTATTTGAAGAAGAACCTGCCTATGATGCAATTAAAAGTTTTATGACCATGACATTAATAGTCGTCCTGACACTTCAATTTACATTGGGTGAGTATATGTAGAGGAATAACTTCATAATAGAATGTCCGTTAATGTGGATTTTAGTACGTGATTTAGATAATGGGTAAAATGTGTTGAATTCCTCCTAGAATTTTTTGTTCCATTTATCTAGGTTTTGGAACGTGAGAGCTCTGATCACCTGTAAATTAAAAAATCATTGCCCTTTTTATTTTTTGGGGAAAAAATTCATTTGGAGATAATTATTACACTTGGAGAGAATCCCTTGCTCATATATTTTATAGTATTTTATTTGTACAGGGAAATGATTGACCTGAAGTAAATGCTAAGGAAATTAATCCATTGGTCTATCAAGCGTATGAGTTTTTGATAGGAGGAAAGAAAAAAAATTAATAGAGATTCATTGTGTGTGAAGAGTGAGTACAATAATTATTTGATGTTTTATCATTAAATTCCGTGCAAGTTTTCACACTCTCAAGGCGCAAGAACCTCATTGACTTGATTCAGGACAACATTGTAATATTGTTTGACTAGTCAAATGGTGATAATATATTATTATGTAAAGGCGTTTACTGATATTATTGCAATAACTGCATAACGAGTATCTCTATCTCTTTTGATAATAATACATAAGGATTGTAAGGAAGGAGGAGGATGAAGGAGAAAAAATTCATTGGATTGTCATAAAAAAACTGACGAGCGAGCACATGAGGCTAGTTAACGTATATGCTTGGCTCATTATGATGAGACCTGTATCATCAAATTGCTACTTGCATGCAACTTTTGCTATCTTACTAGTCCCTTCATAAAGTGTGCATATAAAAGTATAGTATGTGTTTGCACGGACTCATTTTAAAGATTGAAGAGTCTGCAGCTTTGATATATGTTGTTGATTATAAAGAGAGGTTAATTCACTGGAGCAACAAAAAAATCATCTTTGCTCACTCAGCTATGCGAAACCTGATTTGTGAGATTGGACTATACAGTGTAAAACTTAAGTGAGAAGTAGAGGAAAAAAGGGTAGGTACTTAGGAAGAACCCAAAGAAATGATTTTGTTGGCAAGACCCAGCTCATACTAAATACTACGTTGTCTTGTTTTTGTATTATTGTTACACATGTGGAATGTCTTAAGTAAACTATATGATAATGTTGCGTGCAAAAGGCTTCTTCCTTTTATTTACTAAAAGAATTCGTATTATCCAAGTCAGCCCCGTCAACACATAACCAGATCAGTTGTTTCATCTAAAGCTCCTTCCTTCTTAATAGCCTTTACATCTCCCAGTACAACATTGGCTTCTACTCAACATATGTATGTGCATATGTATCTACATAAATATTAAGGAGCCGCCACAATAATAATTCCCTACAACTTCACTACAACTTTCCACACCAGCGAAATCCTCTTAAGCCTCGTATATACTTATTACGCATAAGTAACCATATACCATAAATGCTGTTGGTTTTCATACATTTTATCATATCTTTATGTGAAAGAATCCAGAGCTGTCGGAAGAAAGAGAAAAAATATAAGAAGAAAAAAAATTCTGACAATGGTGAGTTAAAGGATTGAGGTTGAGAACATGAGCGTTTTGGAATTTTTTGCAACAACGACTTTTTCTCTACCTTTTTCTTCTCCTCTGCTGTTGTGAAGAAGAAACTCATTTGAATTTTGGGAATTTTCCAGGGAAATATATATTAGGGTAAAAGGGTTTAGGAAATTTGATTTGAAATCTTAAGATATTCTTTATGTGTGTAGAAAAATGTAGACACTGCTGACTCAGTGACTTTTGTGTAGCCTGAAAAAGGAGGAATGACGGGGTAATAAATTGGTGAAGGTTCAAGTGTGTACGGGAGTAAGAAAAAAAATTGTTACAATTCATTAGGACAGGTAAAGATACATAAATTATATTTTTGAATTTAATTTCATAAGCGATAGATCCAACACAGGCAGAGATTTGTTTGTGTAAGTGTTTGTGTGTGACTGTGAGAGAGAGACTTTGTAGGAGACTGGGAAGATGGAGAGAGATAAGGACAAGGTTTTGAGTACAATAATTATTGTGATTGTATTGGTACAAGAAATGCAATGACAGTTGCAGTAGCAAGTACTACTGAATTTCAATAACAAGCTTTTATCTTTGGAACAAGTTCACTTGAGAGGTTCACACCAACCCAAGCCCTTCCAACCTATCTAAGTACCATTATAAGAGTACACGTTGGCAAATCCAACGGAAAAGAAACAACTTTTGGTAAATACTGGAGACAGGGATTTTGAGTTGGGTAGTAAAACTAGATGTTGTGACTTGTCAGCTTAGAATTGACATTTCTACAAGCATTGAGTAGTCAAGGAGAGAAGGAACTATTGAAATCACTTTTTATTTTGTCAGCTCCTGTGTAGTAGCAATAAGAGTGTTTCAATAGTAAATTCAAGTATTGAGAAGAGAGATTCTCCACTCAAAGGAAGAGCTTGCTTGCTTAGATTTTTTTATATAAGAAATTCTCCGATAGTGGCACGATCGTTTCCTTTTTTCCCCTTCCTTTTCTTATTCTTGTGCTTGTTCTTCTGTGGAACTTGTCGGAGTTAAAGCTCAGCTGTGTCCAATTAATCAATCAACAGAGCCACGTTAAATCACTCGCTTGTATTTATTTATTCGCGACAAATCGCGATTTCATGATGTGATTCTCAAACATCTCTTGTAGATTCTTCGGGGTAGTTGAAAGCTAAAAGCTAAACATGAAATAACTGAGAGTAACAACACTTTTTTTAGTATTGCAACTGTACATTTGGGTTTGAACTGGTGAGATTCCGAAAATAGCTGGGACTCTCAACTTTCTTCTGTAATTTAGTTGTACTTGGGTCCGTAAATTGGGATTTTTTTTTTACTTTTTCTTCCTCTTGACACTACTAGAAAAAAATGTGAAGATTTTGTAGATACTTCTATGATAAGAGAAGTTCCCTGTATAATCCAGTCACATTTTCATGTATACTTGGGTTACATTGAGCTTTGAAGACGTGCATACTCTGTGGTTGCTTTTTCTCACTTTTAATCCTCCCTTCCCTCGAGGATAAAGACGTGATAATTTTCAACCTGTAATTATGTTTACACTCAAAGTTAAGTATATTTATGCCGCAGAATTATTTTTGGCTTTCCAGCCCCATTTCCATCTTGTGGAAATCGTGTCTCAGCCAAAATTCTTCAACTTGACTTCATTGAGTTGGAAAATTAAATGTCTTCACTGAATTTCCTCACGAATGTGTTGTGCCTACAACTAAATCCATGTATTTGTACATACATAAATTGAACACATGTACAGAATGAAAATGGGGCTTAGAATTTGGGGGTGTGGGACAACCTACAAAAACCTCCGCGGGGATGAGAAGGTTTGGAGGTATGGTACCTAAAAAAAATCCCAGGGAGTGTGACACACCAAAGAAAATTCTTCCAGAGATGACACTCACAACGGAATTTCCAGGCAGTGTGACACCCCCACGATAATTTCAACGAGTGTGACACTCACAACAGAATTTCCAGGAAGTGTGACACCCTACGAAAATTCCAGGGATTGAAACACCCTTGAAAATTGGAAAAAAATTTGTATTTTTCCGAAATTTCATTTGCTGAATTTTCTTAACGTAATTTTCAAAATTTTGGAAGTCAAAAAACTCCTTTGTCTTAACACTTTTCACATATTTTAAATGATATTTTGATCCCGCTTAATTGAACGACCGTCATTTTGACACCCCCAAGTCTCCAACGTTGACACCCCCCGTGTAAAATTACGTTCCTGCGCCCCCTGTAAACGTAATTTGTTCTTACAATAATTTCATTACACACGTAGATTTACATGACTACATAGCAAGTCTTATGTAAGGGCATAAAGCATGTGGAGCAAATACAATCTACAAGTTACAAAAGTTATGGCCTAAAAAGGAGAAATGAAATACATTAGTTTCATCGAGACCTGATGAAGTTGAATACTTAACGAGAATTCCCTGGGCAAGTTGATGAATTTGTAAATCTCACTGCTTGAGCTCGTTTCTCCTCTACTTCTGATGACAGGATGGGATTACTGATTGATTTCCCTGACACAAACAAGATAATTTTTTACTCATATCCCCAAAACCACCCCATATATTCATAAAAGCCAATTTCTTGACGCTTAATTATTGTTAAGGGCTAAAGTATGGAATAATAACAATAATTTGGCAAAGTCTGGAAAAACTCAACTCCATTTGACTTATAGGGTATCAGAAATAAATGAATGCTTTTTTTCTTATATCCCAAAAGCACACCACCTTTTGAACCCTTTCCCACGTCTTTAGAAAAACGTGCTGTTCTTTAGATTATTGCTCATCGCTTCATCTCATAAATAATAGGCCGACGATGCATAACTAGTTCTCCAGGGAGATTTCATTCAGCAAGTGCCCCGGGTTTGGTTAACCGCATTCTCCCATTCATATAGCTTCCCATACTTTACTATACACATTTCCTATGTTTTCTCTCCACTCTTGACATTACAGTTTCAATTTCATGTCTGTTTTTACCAGGCAAAAGGAATCGTTATGCGGGGTCAGAGGTCACACATGGGAAATTAAAATGACTTAAATGGCTTGAGAGAAGTGTCAACACATTTCCTTACCCTGTCCTTCCCTTGTCGTCGTGTCTTCATCATCATCATTATTTCCCCAAAGCAACAAGCAAGCAACACTACTGCGAGTAGCAAAAGTCCTTCCTTTACCGTTCAATGCAGTAGCTCTGGCATCTGACAAACCCATCTGGATCTGTAACTATAATAGATTCCCTTAAGAAAACTCATAAAAGTTCTCCAGTCAATACTTTTTGATACAACTTCCTTCCAAAGCTTTTCACACTTATACGTATACTTACGTGCGTACAGTAACAGAGAATGCACGTAGAAAAAATAATACGAGACTTGGAGAGAAAGAGGATGGGAAAATCAATTCTATTGCACTACATTGGATACATGACCACTAGCGCAATAGTTACTCGGTAAAATGTATCACGTCCAAGTACAACTTCTTCTTCTTCCTCCTCCTCCACAGTTTCCTATTACAAAAATCTCAAGGAAATCCCATAGCGGTGTGTAGGAACAAGCAGTAGAAGACTAAAAATACAGGAAGGAAAAACTTGAAAGGATTTTACAGGTCGTAAAACATGGAGAACCACAACAGTGAGAAATAGTATGGGCTCTCCATATCTATCTTCACCATGTATAAAATTTAGTATAGAAAGAAATTGGAGCTAAAATGTTCCAAAATGTATACTAGGGCATATTTCTCAAAGATATGTACGAACTTAAGTATTTTACTGAAAGACCATTCATTATGAGGACGATGTGTTTACAAGGTTTGGACATCCAGTGAAACTTGCAAAAGGAAATGGTTTTATTACTGCAATTAAATGGCGCTAACTGCACATGAGGATGAAATTCAATAAGATTTGTGAGACTTGTTACACTTTTGGTACATGGTGAATGTGAATGTTGGAAAAATAAATGTGCTGGGGTGTGTTAAATGCCCAAGTTCAACTCCCTTTGGACAGTAATTTGATGTATTTACACTAATGTTTCTCCTTTTATTACGAACAATCATCAAATATGGAGAGGATTTTTCATTAAAATTGCACTTTATATGTAGTGAAGCATAAAAATGATGAGGAATGAAAAGCATTTTTTGACCTTTTATTCCGCTTGGAACTTGAGAATGGGAGGAAATCAATGCTATTTTTAAATACTGCATTTTTATAAGAACTGACCTAAAAGATGACCCTGGAGTTTATCTTGGATTGAAACGTTGTAATAATTATGGAAGTTTAGGCATTTCATTGGGATTATAATATTATAGTACTGCAATTAAAGCTGCTTGGTGGGAGATAGGGAAATACCATAGGGGAAAAAAGTTGTGGCATTATCAAGAAAAAATGTTGGTTTTTTGTGCATTTGATAAAGCAACCCATTCCATGTGGAACATAACCCGTCCCTTTGGTATAGCTATAGGAATTGGCGGGAATCCAAGGTACGCGTATGTCAAAGCACGTAAAAAGTTCTTTGTTACCCTGTCCTTGGAAGTAGAAACGTGAGATACAAGTACTTGTATTGTTTGTGGCACACACAAGAAGCGCCCGGCTAGCTCAGTCGGTAGAGCACGAGACTCTTAATCTCGGGGTCGTGGGTTCGAGCCCCACGTTGGGCGTCTATTTTTGCCT
>JAQFXU010005716.1:0-11248 GCA_034693705.1 Spatulosminthurus flaviceps | reverse complement strand
ACCCTTCTAGTAGAACTCTGATATTTCTTAGCTTTTTTCACTTGGTTCACCCCATCATCAACGAAATCTTTGGCTTCGTCCACATGTGTTTCAATCCTATCTAGCATTTCCCCTTGATTTTCTACAAGAATCGACATCTCCAGAAACATTTCATGTAGTTCTCGAATAGACTTTTCTAATTTGATAATGTCATTCTGTCGGGCTTCAATATCAGCAAGCAATTTTTTTGATTGCTCTGTTTCCTGGATTATCTATGATATTGTAAAGAAGCAAAATTGATTACAAATTGTTACCTTCTTTAACAACATAGGTTCTGAAATATTGGATTATAATGGAAATATTATTCTCACCCCTTGGGTAAAAATGCTCTGGGCTAGACTTTCGTCTTCGAGCATTTTTTCAACTTCCTCATCAGAGTAATTGCGCCCAGCTAAATCAATCCATTAATCAATGCGTATTTAAACTCCCGCCAACATAAAATAATTGCAATAAAAATATACATGCAAGAGGGGCGACCCGTTCAAAGAACGGATTGGTTACATGACGATTAACTACATCATACATGTCAGTACATTTATACATAGCAGTAGTTAATAGCAACAGATGTGTACTATATAAGTAAATATCGGGAACAAAAATAATCAACGAAGCACTTAAATGAACTTTTCCTGCCTGCCCTTCCTGAAATTGTGAATTCAAATCATTTCACCCGAAAGTATAGGGTCAATACTTGCAATTTATGGTTGCAGTGCGTACATTCAAAACTGCGCAGGAGTAAGAAATCTGGGTGAATTTTTTTTAAAGCTATGGTACTCCCTATAAGCACATTCTGTGAAATTCTTGGTCTGTAAAAAAATCTCCGTAATTTTCTGACATCTTCCAATTTTTACATTTTCAAACGGATTGTACACTTTTTGCTCCTGCAGTTGGGGCTTTCTCTTCGTTTAATCCACGTTAAAGAAAACATAAGGCCCAGCTGTGGCCATTAGCATGGTGTAATAAGATTTTAGCAAAGAGCTGCATTTGGTTAAAAACTCTCAAAATATGCCACTATCCTTGTGGATTTCATTTTGGCCAAATATGAAGTTCCGTTTTAAATCGAGTTGGCCGTAGTGTTCATTGTGGTAATTTTTCGTTTTGCTTTTTGCCTGATTTTGGCAATCAAAGTAGCAGTTGACGTAATTTTGCGTCAAGTTGCAGTTGACTATGCTTTGGTATAACCAAAGATATACTGTACCCCGAAAAGTTTAAATGATAGGTGCAATTTTTAGCTGTTTAATTAGTCAAACAGTTTTCCAAGTATTGCGCCCAAAAGCCCTGGGACAGACACGTATTTTGGTATGATAAATATTTTTATTTAAAAAATAGCCCTACCTATTTCTGGATGGCGCATAATCTTAGCTTTGCACTTGTCCCGGTAATCTGTCTGAGCTGCGGTGTAATCGTGCATGGTAGCGACGAAGGATCCATGGAGTGCCGAATGCTGAGTTTTCTGAATCCTCAGCTTGGCCGATACAACTCCGGTTTCCTTACAATCCTCCTCATCTTTCATAACTACACCCTCGATTTCTAATAGAAAACATAAAACAAACTGTCAGTAAAACGCAGTTATGGTTACATTCTATTTAATACATTTATTTCCGTGAATCAAACAAGTCAAGTATTTCCAATGAGGATCTTCTCATTTCAAACCGACCTTTTAATTTGGATCTAAAAACAAGAGAAGATTTTTTGATGGTGGACATCAGCTGATCCAGCTCTTGCTTGTCACCTTTTATTTCGCAGTACACAATAAATAAATCACAATCAATTATAGCCAAACTGAAGAAGAACCTTGACAATAAATGTTGAAATAATTTCAAATATCCACTTACGATCATCTGGAATGGGAGAGGATAATATTTTACTCTGTAGCTTCCTTACTTGAACTACATCTTCCTCCAGCTCTGTTGTAAGCTTCCGCAGCTCATCCACCTGTTGCATCAATCAAGACATTTAAAGTCAACACCAAAGCACGAAAGCACATTTTCATACGAATTTTCTCAGATCCAAACTCTCTATCTTAACAAACACATTTGAGCACCTAAAATTTTTCTTTTTTAAATTTAAAATACCTGTTCAAAAAACTGATTTATCCCATATTTAAGGGGTTCCATAGGAATGACGGTGTATTCATAAGAGGATATTTCCCCTCCAGCTCCTGGTCCATCGTATGAATTCGATTCGAGCTGATTTTGGGCGCGAATCTAAATCAAAACAAAATGTTCAAACTATTAAATTGGTTAATTGTCACATAAACGCATACGTAATAATTTGTGTTTTACACATGAAGCATGAATGCTGAAGATAGCTGACATGACTGGTTTGTTTTTAATTAAAATGCATTGCAATAAAATAAATTCGGATTTATACTCCGATAAAAACATTCCAAGGGAGTCTTACAGAGTTGTTAACATGTCAAATATCTGAAGCCTATGCTCGTTAATTCAATATTCAATGATTGATCCTATCTCTGAGGACCCCGGCTTTCTAGGGGTATTTTTGAACCTCGCACAAGCCTCATATGTGTCTGAGCGAGCGGTCAGGAGAAAAACCATTCTTTGAGCCAATTTGCACAGCACCCCCTGGATTCGAACCCAAGCTCTCAGACGACACTCGAATAAATCCGAGCTCATAGCCGCTACGGTACTAGCTTGTCATTCAGACTGTTAAACTTTAAATCCTCATTTGCAATTTACTAAATTTTAACCCATTAACTCCTGTACAATACAAACTCAGACAATGTAGAACTTTCTCATGAGTATAACGATTTTTAAATAATTTATCTGGAACTTTATTAAAATATAAATGCACCCACCTCTTGTAAATCCGTTAGTCTGTTCTTTGGCATTTTCGATTTTTTGTTGTTAACTCTTTTTCTTTCTACATCGTAAAAAATAAATCTCATCGTGGGTCTCCGAAGAAAGGGTCCACAAAGGGAAACCTGTTAAAATTGAATTGAACCTCAAAAATCATTTTAACTGGGACACCTGTTAATTTTACAGGTTTCCCTTTGTGAACCGCTCTTCGGGGACCACGAAAAGCGGTTAAAAAAACCGCTACTTCAGAAAAATCTCCATTATTTTCTCTACAAAATCCAGTTTTTACCAAAGTGCTACAACCCTGAACTCTTCACTGCCTGACTGCATGAAATAATGCTGTCCGCCGTTCAAACAATGTTAAGAAATTCCGCAGGACCGGGCAATGTGGCTCCTATGGTAAACATAGGAAGTCGATATTTGGTCAAAAAATGCGGATTAGCATAAGGCTTCGGAAAAAAATTCACATTGCTTCAAAAAGCAAATTTCATTTGGTCGAAATGAAGGGCCGCCAAATTGGCAAAAGACGCCGTTATGATCCTTGAGATTGAAAATCTTGAAATACTTTATTTGTTAAATAAATAATTTATTGGTTAATAAAAGGTAAGGTAAAGAAATACAATAATAATATATTATTCTTATTTTGCTGTGTGCACCCCCCATTTTTGCATTAACTTGTTCTGTTAAATCGGTTACTCCGTGTGAATCGACCGGTGAGGTGTTACTGCACTGGTGTGTATTACTCAACGTTGCAATTGGTTGTAGTTGGTCTCGGTTCCAAGGCGTCGCTATTTCCGTTTCTTCATGTTGTTGGGAACAAGCATTTTTTGAATTTGAGTCTTGAAGAAATAATTGTTTCTAGCAAAATAAAAGTAAGAAAAATGCTTTTTCTTTATTTTTCTTCGACTCGACTCCTGTTCTTTTTTTCCTCGCCTTTTTCGCCAGCTGCTGGATATTACAGAAATATGCTTCCAGAATGCCCAGTTTTCTTATCCAGGAAGGTGTTTCCTCCAAAACCTGCTGCAAAAACTACCCCCATAACTGATGTTTCACGGCGTCCCTTTTCCAGTAAAATTAAGAATTTTATTGCAAAAGACGGAGCAACTTTTGGAAGATGTTGCTAACTTGCTAGTCAGAGGTGCAGAGGAAGATTACTGTAATGATGGTAAACGATAAATAAATTAATTGAGAGCAAAAAGTAACTTGATTGAGACCAAAGTGACCAAACAGCACACGTTACTTTTGCTGAAAATGACTAATTTTACAAAATATCATGTTTTAGGCTTGCACCTTCCCCGTGGACTTACTCAATGAATAATAAAAGATAAACAAACTGTTTCCTGTTGCGTGAAACGAAAACAATTTTGTTTTCATTTCACGCAACAGGAAACAGTTTGTCTGGCGATGACGGAGCCGGGGAGGGTTATGAAGTTATGAAAATGAAGTCTGTAATGCTGTAGTAAATATTAGTGGAAGGTCGAAGCTTGTGCGACCAATAATTCGCGTTTTTTACGAAGAGGCGTTTTTTCTGACTTGCAAGTTTTATAATTTTCAACTTTTGATAAATTCACTTCCACTACTTGCTAAAAATAGAATCTAGATAATAATACGTTTGCTCATCCCTTCAAAAAAATTAATATATTTAATTAGGGTAACTTTCGAACACTTAGATTTTTATGTTTATCCGATTTGCTATGTTACCGTCCGACCCATTCTGCAGTAATGGGGGTTTCGGATAGCTTTTCCCAGGAAAGTCGCATGGAGCTGTCCACGATTAAACTAAGAACTTCGGCTCCAAGTTTTTTCAGACAGTGAATCAACTCCGTGTCAGAGTTCCTCCTCTATCCGCATTATTGAGAATGTATTTGGAATCACCCTTGCCACGGTAAAAATAATTCGAGTCGTTCGCATCGCTCAAAGGGACCGTCTTTCCGAGAAATTATAATAATAATTATTACAATAATATAGAAAAAATCAATTCGGTTCTTTTAGGAAGACTCATTATCAGTACAGTCTAATAAATAGGGTAAGTTTTTCAGATAGACCTCCTTGTCAGTTTTTGGTGTGATTTATTCAATTAACCTATTCATTCATTACAATAATTCTAATTTATGGTCCAAATTTCGATACTTAAAACTTAAATCAATTGTTGTGCATAAATATTTTGATATTTTATGATGAGATGCAAGCTCTCGAAAAATATTAATACTTCGTTGTTTTCGCTCTAGTGGTACTAGGATGTGAGTTTTGTAAGCATAGAGAGGAATGGGGAAAAGTTTTCATAATTTTAGCCCTGTTTTAAAAATATATGTATTCTTAATAACAAAAAACCGTTTTTCCAGAAAATTCTCCATTATTTTCCCTTTAAAATGGGGCCTCATGCAACCTTCTGTCTCAAGGGGTTCCATATGACAAGGTTTTGTAAACGATTTCAGCCTATTTAAATACTTGTTTCTCTTTCTTCTTCAGCATGCAGCTTAGCTTTAGAGAGAAAGAAATAACACTTTATTCTAAATAATCTTATCGTCCAAGTGACACGCCGCTTCAATAATTTCCCATGCTGGGCGTATTGCACGTGTGTTTAAATCGTTTTCTATCACATAGCAAATTGTCCGTGGGATAGCTCGACATGTAATTCTAATGCTACCTTTGAATCCTTGAACTTCATTCAAACTATTTTAGAGCAACTCTCTACTACTATACTAATTAATAACTGCCACCTGAAAATCGCACTTGGATTTTTTCAAATTGGGAAATTTCTGAATTTTACTCCCAAAATTCTAAAAATTCTCTGCAGGCCATAATAATTGCCGCTCAACACAAGGATTTTGAATATTCTCGAGTGACCTCTAATGATTTCAAAATGAAACAACAACTTTTTCAAAGTGATTTTTGATAGTTATGGGTGAGAACTCAAATTCAGTTTTCCATGGAATGGCATGGAATCGATCTACCCAGATAAGCCCCCGCTACTGACTGTTGCGGAATGTATGGAGAGAGCTGGAAGGACGGTTGCATTCGGAAGGAGCTGGACATTTGAGGACTAAATTTGACCGGCAATCCCTGCATGAAGTTTACTAAGGATGTAATCAAGACCTAATCTGCATATCTCGACTGACTCCACAACCAGAGGATCGTCCCATTCCCCGGCCTTCCTCTCACTTCCGTACATTCCACAGTTGTTAAGTTACTATTTAAGATCTTATTTGAAAGCAGTTAAAATACTATTCAGTTATATGTGTTAATAAGTAAATACGGTGTTGATGTTAGAATGAATTGGGAATATTCGGATGGTTTACATGCGAGTATAATGCCTATAAAGGCGCTTCGAGCTGTAAGACATCCCGTATTCAACAATGTATAAGTTAATGATGGGCAAGTCCTAAGTGAAATAATAAAGCGTGGCTCTTGGTAAGCTAGCGTCAGCCCCCTAGTAAAATACCTTTGTCCTGCTGTACGTCCGAACGTCCGTACGTGTGTGTCCATCAGCACGATAACTCAAAAAATACACAACCGATTACTTTCAAAATTTTTTTGAACATTACTTAGGGTCATAGCTCGGCTAAGTTCGTTTTTGGTTGAAATTGGTTCGCGTGTTCGTTCGTAAAAAAATAAAAACCAAAAGTTTTTTTCAGAAACTTATTTTTGGCTAAAAATGTTTTTCTGGAATAAAAAAATTTTTCAGTTGAAAATTGTTTTTCGAAATTTTTTAAAATTTTATTTTTTTTATCAAAAATTTATTTTTGGCTAAAAAATACTTTTCTGCAATACAAACATTATTTTAGTTGAAATATTTTTCAAATTTTTCAAAATTTTATTTTTTATCAAAATTTTATTTTTGGCTAAAAAATACATTTCTGCAATACAAACATTATTTTAGTTGAAATATTTTTCAAATTTTTAAAAATTTTATTTTTTATCGAAATTTTATTTTGGGTTAAAAAATGTTATCGCGGAGCGATGATTTTTTTAGTTCAACGGACTCATTTTTGTTTTTCATTTTTTTCGTATCTTTTAATTGACTTTCCAAATTTTGGCTTTTAAATTTCAACAAACTATAGTTTCCAAGTAGAGGTGCAGGAGAGAGCGGAAGTTGGAATTTTTTATTTTTGTATGTGTGAGTTAGACGCCACTGGTGGGATTTCAGCTGAAATTAGCAATAACCTTATGGTTAGATGTAAACTTCATATTTGCCCAAATAAATGTAAAGTTTATGCTTTGTGTATTCGGACTTGGATTTGTTTCTGCAAGGGTTCTTGCAAAGGATTGCAATTCAGAGAGCTTGAATTAGCATATACGTCTAATGTCTGTTTGAATTTACGGGTTTCATTTAATACATATTGCTGGATCCTCCTGAGTATCAGACATTTGCTATAATTTATTTTACCATTTACGTATGTATGTTGAACCAGTGTAAATTCCTTAAACGGCGTCCTAATTATCACCAGCGTTAGTTAAACAATCTTGAATTGTAACAGTTCTGATGTATCTTATTCGTAATTTGATTCACAATTGCGCTAAAATTAAATTCAATTTAATTGCTACACTAATAAATTCAATTTGAGAGGAAGGGGGAGTGGCAAAGTTATCCAATAATTTCTAAAACGGAAATGAATCAATTATTTGAGCCACATTTGGTTGATATACGCATTCCATTCCGTCATTTTTATAAGTTCAGCAAATAACTAGGTGAAGAGAAATATAATTTCAAACCACATGACTTGAATGGTTACGCTGGATTTTTAATTTATGCAATTGGTATGACTTAAAAACCTTTTCTGTATTGAATTCACAATCGTCGTTGGCAGAGATTAAATACGAAGGAAAGTGAAGTATACGACGCGACGATGTAAACAATGACTTTTTTCTAACTTGGCAATAGTTTTAATAATAAAAAAAATCCGACCTTTTCTATGAACATCGTTTTGGTATGCCACCCAAACCCAACCATAAATTTATCCATTCTTGCTTTCAAAAATAAATAAAATTACTAAACATTCTTCCAATCATAAATCCCGCGCTGTCCCAAAGCTAACAATATAATTTTCCAATTATTTTGACAGAAACTACATTTTAAAAATTTAATTTGTGGTGAAAAAATTTGCGAAAATATTCACTGTGCTTCAGAATTTTCTCCCTATAATTATGTAAAATATATTTTTGTGAAACTTAGCTTTTCAACAAGTAACACTTGAAAGGTTAAAGGTGAGCCAAGAAATGATTATTATTCTAAAATTATAAATAGAGTCAATAGAGTGATTTTAATGCGATGCAATAGATAAGAGAGTAACACGTGAAATTTTTGCAATGATAATCACACCGTGTGAAAATTCAAATCTTCCAGAATTTTCATATCTCATTGATGCTGAACACATATCACGCTATGACTATGCGTTCAGAAGATATAAACATGGCAAGCGACAAGGGTCCCCCATAATAGCACCATGGGGTGGGACGATTTGTAAACCAAAAAATGGGTTTCCCTTTTCAACGATAGTTCGGTTATTGCATAGTCTAAATCTTTACAAACCTTGAAATGCTGCAAAATAAAAATTGTTCACAAACATTTCAGACAAAATTTGAGCCAAATCGGCAAGTTGAGCCAAACCTGACATACAATTGTATATCAGGCTGTATGTCGAGATTTACGAGATGTATCTCGAAGATCTCGATACTAGCCCGAAATCCAAAAAGAGCTTGTTGAAGCATTCAGTTTGAGTGTGCGAGTGCACTGGGAGGTGTTCTGAGGTTGGTGCAATATAATGCACAGGGCGATAAAACAAATTGTAGGCACGCAAAAAACATTCCCTGCAAAAAAGATGGACACATGGCGAACAAAATTGCAACGAAGGAGTTCAACGGATCTGATTCCCCTGTAGTTTATATATCTGTACATGATTACAATTTGACGGTTCGGCCTCTGTGTTAAATTCCATCAACATCTACATGCCGAGTAACAGGCATTGCAGATCGCAACTTTCCGAGTGGCGTGGAACTGATGCAACAAAGGTATTGAGCAAATAATAAGTGTCTACAGCTATTTAAGACAGCAGCGGTAAAGATCTTGGGAAAACTTGAAGGGCTGACTTTAGCAAAAAAAAAACGCCCTTTTTTGGATTTCAGGCTGTATCGCGAGAATTCTCTAGAAATTTCCCGGAAACTGGACGATTTGGCTCAAATTTTGACTGAAATGCTTATAAACACATTTTATGTGCAGCATTTAAGGGTTTTTAAAATTTCGGACTACTAACCGAATTATAGGTGAAATAAAAACCCATTTTCTGGGATTCAAACCGTCCCACCCTATGGTGAAATTATGGGGACCCTTAAAGCTTACCCTATTTATATTTTCTAGACGAATCGTCATAGTTAAAAAATTCAAAATGGAGACTCAAAAGGAATCAAAATTACCAATCTGCCGTTCGATGTTTGGAATTGAATTAAATTCCACATTTCTAATGGAATGGGGTAGGAGTGGGTGGTAAGTAATTTTCCATCAGATTACGGATGTTCGCGTAACTTTTTTGCCGGAGGGTGACAAATGTTAAGTTTCAACGCCAATTGATGCTTTTACGGCAGGATCCCGTCATGAAGTACTTTAGGTAGCTTGTACAAGTTAAAACAAACGAGTATACTTAAACATATAGCTTGTAATCCCGTATTTGAAATACCGTATTTTGTATTTTCCAACATCAGTAGGTATTTGTAGTTTGTGTTTTGGATAACAATAAAGCTGTATTTTACTTTGTATTTCAAATACCTTAGTATTGTTGTATTCTCCACTACCTCTACAACTTGGCTCGAATGTTGTCTACGTGTGCACTTTCCATAGGATGGTCTATTGTATAAGTTTGACGCCGTCCAAAAAATGTTTTTGTACTAAGCAGGTCCTTAATTCATTTGTCGACCAAACTTCAGTGGAGGTTATGGCTTGTTGTGCATAAGGAAAACAATACATGAAATTAAATGTTGAATTAAGAAAAATGTTAAATTTTTCAATTATAATCCTGTTCATTATAATCAGGTTATTATAAAACTGTGCGGTAATAATTGTAAATAATGCCATGTTATTTTAAGCTTAGCAACAAATTAAATTCGGCAGAGCCCTCCACACTAAATGAAGAGATGAGAATTAACTAAAATTTATTTGTTCAAACTGTGATTGGTTTTTGAGCCTACTTTATCTTTTAACAATAAGTAATTTATGTACCGATATTTCCCTTACGGGCGGTGGTTATTTCAATTTGTAATCAGGCAATTCGTGCGTTATTCAACTTTGTTTCTCCAGCAACGATATGCAAACGGATCTGTACGCAAAACATTTTTGTCCCATTCTCCATGCTAATGGCCACAGCAGAGCCGAATGTAAATTTCTTTAACATGGATTAAACATCGAGAAAAGACCCCAACATCAGTACCGGGGCAAAAATTATGCGATGGTATTTCCCCAGATCAGCTTTTTTTTGGTTTTTTGAAATTCGAAAAAGTACTTCGAAATTTTAGACGCTAATTGTGAAACCAAAATTCACAATTTTCGAAAAATATTAAAATTTTGGAAATAAACATTCAGAATTTGTGAATTTCAAAAAACCAAAAAGGCTGATACAGGGAATAAAAAATGCTACAATGTGGTCCAAGTTTGATGAAAATCGGTTAACCAGTTTTCACCAGGCATTGGAGATTTTCTGTTTTAGCGGATGAATCGATTGCAGTAGAAATTAGAGCAATTTTTATCATTTTATCAGACTATTGTAGCTCAGATACGCAGGAACTAGACAAGATCTAGCGAATGTATGGGCAATTTTTGCCGACTGATTTCTTAAACGGCGTCGAAGTTTAACACAAAAATACATAAAAGGTTTTGATTCTTCTACATGTGATTCTGTGTGGTTTTTTATGTTGCATTAATTACCCAATTTTAGCCCGTAAATTTTGATCGACCGTAACTTTTCGACCACCCAACCAATATGACACACCTACACTATCTACTATTTACACAGGGTTGAAATTTTGTTTGATGGATTCTTTATTTGTGTCGTTGGTTTTTGTTTCTCTATTTAAATAATTTCCGATCGAATTATTCATGGAAGTTCAAGGACGATTGGCTGGAGTAGCCCAAATGCTTAAACTTTGACTGTTACTGAGGGAAACTTAGGGGGAATTGATTTTATTATTCTCATATATTTTCATACAAAATTATAATATTATTACTATATATATAATTACTATATTATAATATATATATAATATTATATATATATTATAATATTACTATATTATAATATATATATAATATTATATATATATTATAATATTACTATATTATAATATATATATAATATTATATATATATTATAATATTACTATATTATAATATATATATAATATTA
>JAQFXU010005715.1:0-11252 GCA_034693705.1 Spatulosminthurus flaviceps | reverse complement strand
GACGGGGTTAGGTTAGGTTGCCAATCTTATAAATACTGATTCCACATATCACATCATGGAAAAACTGATTAAACGCACCACTTATGGTTGACACAGGTCAAAGGTAGACTGCTTTGCAGTTTTTAAAAATCATTTATGATTTTCTGGTTTAAGCAAGTTAAATAATTCCGATTTTGACAAACGGGAAACATGAGAACAGTTTATTCAAACCACTTTTATTGAAATTTTGAGTAACACTTGTGAAGTGATAATATTTTGAAACAATGCCATGAGGTACTTAACTCATAAGACTTTTGTAATGTCCATAAACACCTTATAAATACGTGGTAAATTAAGTATTATTCACCAATTACTCTCCTTCTTCCCTTATAAACTGATGCAAGCACATCAGTATCGGCTCGAGGAAATCAACAGAGTCAATTTGGGCTTCATACCCTTAGCTGTTACTATGTACTTCCCTGAGCCGTTTCTCAATCCGTACATTTTTCCGTTTTGCGCTTATTCACCAATCCGCCACGGACTATTTGGCACTCATGGTATGGTATTTATCAATGACTTTCTTCAGTTTGCAACTTTTGTATACAGCTAGCCGCTAGCTAAAGTTGGATGACACCGGGAATGCAATGAACCGAATCTATATTATAAAGTGCCATCCTTCTGTTGCGTTGTTTGTTCGCGGATGCGGAATATGATTTTTGATGAACCTTTCCATTTCAACTCATATTGTTACTAGAATAGTTTTTTCTACGTGAAATATTTTGCTGTTTCTATGGAAACTCAGCAATTTCATTGCTTCTGTATTGAATACTGTAACGATTATCGCAGTTCGCAGTTAGATGGCTATTCTGATTTTCGTAAGAAAATAAAGGAGAAAAAAACGTGGGTTTATACTCCGATACGTACCCTAAGGTGTTACAGAGTTGTCAACCATCTTAAGCCTTAATTTATTCATTAATTCGCGTTACAAAGTTTCAATGAGTGCCCCTATCTATGAGGGCTCCGGCTTTCTGGGGCCATCCTTGCACCTCGCACAAGCATCATGTGTCTGAGCGGCCAGGGGAAAAACTCGGATTCGAACCCGATATTACGGTTCAGACGACTCTCGAATAAATCCGAGCCCAGAGCTGTCTAAAGGAGGAAAAGAGAGCAAAAGTGATGGGAGACGTTTTAGGTAGGTTAATTTGGGAAGAAGGGGGAAGAGAGAATGAATACAACAATAATTATTACTGTGGAATATCAGTAATAGAAAATATACATACAGTTTCATGCGTTAGACTATAAATGATGATAATGTGATCATGCGTTATTAATAATGGTATAGATATGAACAGGAGTAGGTATCCATGGCGATGAGGAGCAGAAACCAAAGTGACTCACATCACCGGGTGAGGGGGATAATTGTCTCGACTATGACAAAAAACGCTGAGTCCGAGGTCGCGTGAAGGTGAATGAGGATCTGCAGGCCTGTTTATGAGTCCTGTAAATGCAAAAAAGGGAAACCTTTGCTACAGGTCCTTGCTCCAGCGCAGCACATAAATTGAACAGTGTTCAGTCTTCAGATGCGGGTTTGCCGGGACACAGGAGGTGGGAAAATATCAGGAAACAATGGTGGGGGATGTAGGACTGAGGGGCACTGCGACCTCTGTCGCTTGCAGTGGACGGGTTTCTCGCAACTTGCCATGAAAAGTGTCAGGGTAGACCAGATATGTCTACCCTGCACCTACTGGTTTTTGTATAAAAATAAAGGAGGAAAAGAGAGCAAAAATGGAGAGACGTCTTAGGAAGGTTTATTCGGGAGGAAGGGCGAAGAGAGAATGAATACAACAATAATAATTACTGTGGAATATCCACAGTAATAGAAAATATATAATTTTATAGGTTATAGGTAACAATACTAATAATAATAATGTAGATAGGAGCAGGAGTAGCGCAGGTATCCATGTCGATGAGGAGAAACGAAAAACGACTGACATTATAGAGATTAATGGCTAATAAGAATATATATCCGCATTCTAACGATGCGCGCTTTACTGAAAATTCGTTGAAAGCCAACGAAATTTCCTCCGATATAAAATTAATCCAATTTAATATCAACCATCAAATGCAGTATGTAATCTGAAATATAGAAAACTAAACCAAAACAAAGTCGAAGCTAGGCAGTCAGCAATTTAGCAATCTTCCAAAGGTTGCTCCGCCCTTTTCAGCTCCGAATTTAGCTGGAAATGGGGTGCCGTGAAAGGTTAGGGAGTAGTTTTTGTCGCTGAATCCAGTGCAGTCATAAGATTTTGGAGAAAACCTATACCTGGAAAAGAAAACTGGACATTTTTGAAGCAACTTTCAGTAAAATCCAGGAGCTGGCTGTGAAAGTAGGTGAAGAAAAAGGAAAAATTCTTTTTATTCCTAAAATCTTGAGTCCTTAAAAGAAATTGATGGAGCTACGCCTATACGAAACGAGATATATGCTTACTGCCACCGCCACCAATCGCAACCTTGTTATATTTGCGGATTATCATATCATCACCTTTCACACGGAGTAACTTTAATAGAAATACTATGGAATACAACTGCGGCCACAACTTTCCGGATAAAACGAGAACCTAATTACTATCGGTGGGTCAACTGAGGGCTGTTATGAAGACATGTCATGTAGTCATGTCTCTCTAATTAAATTCTCCATTGTAATACACCCTTTGGCATCCGCGTTACTGATGAGAGACCAGTATTATTGTACTGAATCACAAATTACAGATGAAGTCAAAATGAAATGAAATGTCATCCAATATTATTGTATCTAAGTTCATCTCTTTGTGAGCGGTTCATTAATGGTTCTGCTTGCTTACTGGCATCTCGTTTGAATTTCCATGACATGAAGTCCTGACAACTATGACGAGATGCAACAACTCGCTCACATTCACATTCATTTTCTTGAATATATTCTAGTTGCGGGTATGTGTAAAGCGTTAAATGCAATACATACTTCAACTTCACGGGTGAACTTATCACTATCAATCCTACTACGTAGTCATCGTCAGGACATGACTCTACAAAAACGATTTTACCACTGTACTCTATATACTTCCACAGACAGACCACTTGTACTAGGTCTGTAGATTGTATAGTATACAAAGACTGCATATAGTTATTACAGTTTATAAATGTAACCACATACACATACAGGTTAAGCATCGTACGTGTAACTATGTAAGTGTGACTATATAGTATGCATTTGGTACAGAAAATAATTTCTCTCCACTCCAACCTTGAATGTGGGTTGGTCTGACTATACTCCTTCGGGGGCTGACTATGACTAGAGGGGTTTGTACACTCATAAGAAGTAAAACACCAAAGTGCGTTTTTCTCAAACAAATTTTAATGCCAGAATTGACAGCGTGCTTACTCGAGTCCCCAGACCACCGAGGTAACCAGGGCAGTGAAGTCGAGTTGGCGTCTAGTGAAAATCCATTTGTTACTCTCAGAAAATTACCGGATTGTCTGTACAAATCAGTAAGTAGCATTCTTTCATGTGTTTTAACTAGGATTATTATTTCTTTATTTGCGTGTGATATCTCCGTCAGTACAAAAATTACTTGTTTCAAGAAAACTGATCCTGACTCCAAACTGCTGACATTGCATGGTATTCTTACAAGAATTCTTACTTGTTAGTTATTTGCCACCAATCCCTATTTTCTAAATTGATGATAATGCATTAATATCTTTAGTCACTTGAAATAAAAGGGTGACTCACACATCATTTCATATTTGCATCGTTATTCAGTTATCCATGAATACCACTGGTTTAGATCGTTAGAACGAGTGCTAAAGTGGATTTAATTTGTTGGAATTATTGGAGAACTAAAACTGCGTAGTTAACGCCCTCGCTTACCCATCTAAACAGTAGAAGCTAGTTCGTTCATCGCAAAATTGCACATCCTTCAGCAGTTTGTTTAGATAAGACAGCAGGATAGCTTACAGATCAAATCCTGCTTTTATACATTATAGTCGTATGTAAACTATCCCAATCATTCATTAAAATAATTCATCAGTATCTTACAAATGTGGACTGTTTGGAAGAAGGGGTATGGAACGCTCATATTCCTGTGGAGTCATTCGAGTTATGCAGATCAGGACTTTCCAACACCAGCAGTCCCGAACTGTCATCTTCTAAGTGCAACCGTCCTTCCAGCTCTTATACATACCGCTACAATAAATGGTGGTTGGCTTACCGGTGCCATTTCCGGGCCGATATTAATTAATGCGTCATTAGGGTAGGCTAATTCATAGGTAACTGAGACTACCTGTAAGTTGACTATAATTATACGAACTACCTTTATAGTTCCATGCAAATATGGCGATATCCCTTGCGATCCTATTGCCAGTCAGATTCATCAAAAAAATCCCTGTTGGCAATAGCATTATCTCGACTTATTTGACTTTCGCCACTTATGTAAGCAGACTGGAGCCAAGTATAATGCATCTGAACCCACCGAAAAACTTCGTCGGTACAGAACGGAGATTAGGCAACCGGAAACTTACAAATTTAATCAAAGCGATTGCAACAGTATTGTAGAATCGAATCAAGATGATTGTTAGTTAACACTTGCCGAAACGAATTGATTACTTTCTATGGTTGCAATGAATCGATATATAAAGTTTGTTCATTAAGACTCCAATGACCCCTAGTACGACTCCCATTAAATGGGGACCCGAACCCGTTGGGATGCGGCCGTTTCCACGACCAAGTCAAAATCTTCGGATCCTGTAATATTTTATATTATTTAAGATGTTAGCAGATATACACCAACAAATTGAGCGTCTGTTGACTATACCAAGGCAGCAGTGGAACTATTGTCTTGATCACACGCAAGAGGACTTCCACTTGGAAGACAACAAAAGTTGCACTAAATATTTCTAGTGATCATCGTCGTATTTAAATCTTAAATGAATACGATAGGTGTATCCTAGCAAGATGGTATGCATTTTCAAGGTCTACAGTTCCCTTATACATACCTGAACAAATAAGATTACACACCATCCTGCAGTCCTCTTAAATTTTTATGAAATTTATGATACGTCTTTAAGTTCGGAATTAAACGATGCGTACCAGCTCGTTTGGACAAAGTAAATTATAATATTTTTGAAGCAAAACAGCCTTCTGCAGGTTTTGATTGCATCATATTGTTAACAAGAGCTGGATACAAAGATTTACCCTAGGGATCTCTGTAGAACAAAAAGTTGTATGTATCTACCGTGCATACTGCACAGTAGGGGACTTTATTGATTTAGGCTGTTGCCCCTTCAATAATATTTAATGAACATTTATAATTGAAGAACTCACAGCAGAAGGCTGTGAGTAAAAGAGGAAATATGTTTTATAAATTATAAATTATTGCATGTTACGCATTGTTTCAGTTACTGCACACAGGAATTCATAAATTTCGAAGTAAAAAGGTTTTTCACAATTTGTTAAACTATTTTCAAAACCGGTAACACTAGTTCTGAGAGACTTGGGTCGAATACTAGAGAGTACCGGGCAGAATAGGAGAACATGGTTCCAGTTTGAGTCTGGGAAGAGTTGTGAACAGAGTTGGCAGGTGTGCTGTCTTGTTAGCTTTTTATTGCGGATGTAGAGGTTTTCCGTGTTTAGCCTAATTCTGCAAAAGGTTCTAGCGATGTGTATAGGCAGTCTCTCGAGCATGTATTTTTCTGCATTAGCATGAGGTTTTATCAGTTTGTACAAAGGGATGTGACTAGAGTTTAGCATGCCTTTAACATCTTCGTTTATCATTTCCTGATTGATTTTGCTTATTATCCCAGGGATGGCCATCTTTAGGTTAGTCGGGAATTCTTGGTTAAGTAAGTTATCCGGAACATGGGACTGTATTATTTGTTTTAGTTGTAACGCCCAGTTGTACTTCATTGGGCCTTCCGAGTACCACTGATCGAGGTAACAGTTGTATAGGAGATTATTGGGGAATTTAAGTAGGCATCGGTGCCAAAGTTTGATGGCGAGCTTGATTACTGACAGGCTTGTTCTTGGTATGTTGAACTCTAAGCGGATAAAGTAGTGTTCAGCGGGAGACTGAGAAGTTTTTTGACAAATTGGGCTTGTAGGCTGTCGATATCCTGTAAGTGTTTAAGACCCCATATGGGGCTACAGTATGTGACGACTGATCTGACCATGGAGTTAAAAAGAGAGAATTGTTTGTCGGAGACCGGAAGTTTAGACTTAGTGAATAACGGCCACATAGCTGACATTGCGAGTTTTCCTCTGGCCAAAAAATCGTCGCACGTTCTGTTGGTCATACCGTTTGAGGTGAAAAGAACGCCTAGGTATTTATATTCTTGTACTTTTCCTATTTCTTTTGTGCCCCAGGTGAATTTTTCGGTGGGACAATTTTTGCCAGATCTTGAGATGACCATCACTTTGGATTTTATAATGTTGATATTCAGCTGGTTGTCCTTGAAGTATGTCTATTTTTTGTTGCAAGCTGTCGGCGGAGTGGGCCAGGATGACAATGTCATCAGCGTAGAGGAGTGCGTGGATGTATCGTTGACCGATTTTGATGGGACTGGTAAATGATGTGTCGAGCGCGCTGATAACTCCATTGATGTAGAAATTGAATAGAGAGGAGGAGAGACTTTCACCCTCAAGGACACCAATGTTTATGTTTAGAGAGTCCGTGAGTCCTGCAGGGATTTTAACACAGGCGTGAGCACATCGATAAATTGACTGGATGCATTTTATAAATTTTGAGCTGACTCCTGCTTCCGCGAGTTTTGACCATAGTTTATTGTGTGAAATGCTGTCGAAGGCTGCTGAAAGGTCCACGAAAAAGCAGTATAGTTTCTTATTTAGTCTGAGTTGCTTGAGGATAATCGAGTAGAGTAGAAATACGTGGTTCATGCATCCCATGCTTGGACGGTAGGCTGCTTGGAGATCAGTGAGATGAGATTTTGTTCTTTCCCATAGTAAGAGTCGATTGTTGAGAATGAGGGTGAATAGTTTCAGTTTAGTCATTATGAGGGATATCGGACGGTAATTTTTGGATTGCGCACGACACCCTTTTTATAGATTGGAGAAATAAGTATTTGAGTCGAGTATATGATCACTAACGAGGTACTTAAGAACCTGAACGACGACAATCTCGAAATCCTCTGTCAATGCTTTAACACTCTTCTCTACAGGCGAAGTACCAAAAGAATGGACTCAAATACTTATTTCTCCAAGTGGTGCCTATATTTCTTTTCAATAAGGGATGAACAATCCTACACGCTTGGACTTACGGTCGAGTCCAACTGCATCTGAGGGGTAAGCCGTTATGAAGGAAGGTTCCCGGCAAGGTGTAGCCGGAACTAAATGTCCCTTAACCAAAAGACCCACCTCCACAAATTGTTTTGAAACTTCCTCACCTTAACCGTCCAGTCCTCTTTCTCAGTCTTCAATCCGGCTTTCGGTCGGTTCACAATCCCTCGCTCCCAGCTGTTGGAGCTCGTGTATCTTTGGACGCTCCACGTCGATGAGAGAGTGAAGAGATTTAGAGGGATAGAAGAATTTTACGGACGGGTTCTATGTGAGTACACCCTTTCACATAGCATTTTTTTTCCATTCAAATTGTTTCTAGTCGACAATTTGTAATTCATTATTTCTACAGGATTATTGTAGCAAAACCATTACAAGGATTACACTGACTATATCCAAGTTGTATCTTTAAAAACTCGGCAGTGGCTTACTCCCCTGATTCCTATAGGATTATATTGATTCCTTTTATAAACTCGCGGCTATGCGAGTATTTACCAGAAGCCTATTTTGTAAACTGAACTTTCTTCCCCATTTTGCATACATTTCAAAAATAGACCACTGGAAGGAAAATTCCCCCAGCCGGGGCAGCTAATGTTAAGTAATGTAGGAATTTTGTCAATATTACGCACAAAAATATCTAATGCAATTCCCGCACCCCCGGGTAAATTTGATCCTAATAAGAATTAATCATTATGCACATCAATAATAAATATGCATGGACCCAGGGCAAAACAAGGGCCTGGGGTTTTGCATAAATTAAAACACCTGTATCTTGATTGATTTATGTGCCACAGGAACGATGTAGGGTGATTTTGAAAGGGCAAAAAAATAGCTTTCCAAATCCGCATTTCTTATGTATTTAGGATAACTAACAAAAACGTTACGGGGATCATTCAATTATGGAAATGGCGGACTCATGTGACGTCATCATCAAATTGCGCCCAAACCAAGGCCCACACAGAAAATTGTCTGTACTCATTGGAAAGTCCTTGAAAAGAGCTTTCGAGTGAGTACTGGTTCATTAAAATCGGGTGATATCATGAATAGAGGTTCCATTGTCAGTGGCAGTCCCTCTTGCATGACAATGAGACTATCGAATGCCAGTGGTATATAATTATTATGTACGTATATTTAGTGAATGTTTTCATGAAGGTCCTTTGTCAACACATTATGGTCAAAGACGGTTCTACAAGTCAGTCGAGCTCGAGTCCCAATTTATGTGAGTACCCTTACACGTCTGACTATAAATAACTGGTTAACAATACCTATAACTGTGTCCTATAAATACAGGCTTAGTGTAATACATCCAAGTACATTTCGTCCCTAATGCCTCTCACTCTGCTGGAAGCCACTCTCTCTCAAGCACTCATTCCAACTTTCTAACATCATTCTCACAAAGGCTCTTCGTGATTCCAGCACTGATTGTGAGTCGCTCTATAAATAACAAGGTCATGCATCCGTTAGGTGCTATTACTTTACAATAGCTTACAAAATTCTTCCTATCCAATAACCGACACTGTTTAGTAAAACAAGCCCATTTTGTTCCACAGTTTGTGTCATTACCGTTGTATTCTGTTCATTCTTGAAAGTTATATAGTACGGCAATAATATGAGCACTGAGCTCGGATAATTATATAGATTCATTCCTTGGATTTATCTATAGACTTGCATATAGCACGACAATCCTTGTTTTCTCAGACGTGATGACATTTTGTATAAAATATTACCAATATATACATATTGTGTGCACAGCGTTACTTTGAGACCACAGTAAAAACAATAGTAGACAAATTGGACAAAAAGCTAACGGCTTTAAAAAGGATATGATTTTGAGGGTATAAGTTTTACATGGATTTTAATTTCCATATCATATGCTTTCCCATTGTATTTTATTTCATGGGACAATTTTTATCATATTTCTTCCTTTCATTCTCGCCCATAACATACAAATATAAAATTACGTCGGCATTGAATAATAATTGTTTCTTTTATGGAGTTAACGATATTGAACATGTGCTCTTTTTCTTTCACATTGGAAAGAGTATACAAAAATTCTCTCTCCCTATAACACAGTCAATGGCACGCACTTGGAGTCACTTTCGCAAGACAATGAAGGCGGCAAATTCCAGGACTATGAAATTATAGTGTAAGTATTTTCAAGAAAGTTCCTGGTCAACGCATAGCCAAGTGAGGTTAATCAATCCAGTTGAGCCCCATTTATGTAAACACCCTCACATGACTATGAATGTCGTGTGAACTACCCACAGCCGTATAGGTACATACTACAAATACAGGCTTCTTTTTATAATGCATCGAGGAGCACTTCGTCCCTTTACAGCTACAGACTCTTTATTACCCTGCCGGGACATTCTCTCTGACTATCACACACTCATCCCAACTTTCCATTCCAATATTATTCCCACAAACGCTCCAAGTAACTCCAGCATTGAGTCATTTTACAGTCACAGTCATCATTGGTCATACACCCGTTAGGGACTATGTATTACTTTACACTTTAATAGCTCACAGCATTATTCCAGCAGTCCCATACCCGACGTTCCACATTATATTAACTCCACTTTATTCTACAGTTTGTTTACTCTTCTGCTCATTGCTGACAATGACAGCGCTCTGAGCACGTGTAGATACACTAGTCCCAAATAGCAAGGAAATTGTTTTCTCGAACGCCATAACTTTTATAAAATACATTGTGTGAACCGCGTGACTTTGTCGCTTAAGTAAAAAAAATAATAATAATAAAAATAGCAAATACTTAAAAAACTAATAATAATAATTAACATAAAAGTTGGGCAATTAGCTAACGGCTTTAAAAAGGATGTGATTTTGAAGGTAAGCTATTAGTTAGTCTATTGTAGTAGGTAGACTTTAGTTTTTTAGTTGACCCAAATAATATAAAATATAACAGGTTTTGAACAGTAAATAAAGTCTCTTTATGTGAAATTCAGTTCGCTGCAATTAAAATAATAATTTTATTTAAAACAAATTTTTGAAGGGATTTAATCAAATTTTATCTACCAAAATTGTTCTCATTGCATTGGCAGCTTTGTTGAGGTCTCTATGAATGATCATGGGCTGGGTTGGGACAAGGCAAGAATTGAAATCACAAATGATCCATTTTTGGCAAACATTGAAATTTATCAAGATGTAAACAAAGAATGGAAATAGGGAGAGAAGAAAAAAATAGTGATTTGACCTTTAATTGAGTGCAGTGGAAGAAATCAGAGCTGACAGAAACAAGGCAAAATTATTTATATCTCGATTATGGCCCATTCCTTGAAAAAACCATGTCAAACCAGAGGCAGAAGACATGTGGGCACGAATATTGAAGAAAAAACATCCAAATGTCGCAGGAGTCCAACTTCCTTCGACTCAACCTCCAATAATCTTATAAAACAAGCCTTCGTACAGTGTCAAGAAAAATATTTCAAATGCTCAAAGTGTCCCTATTCTTCCAAAACAGCCAAGAACCTCAAGCGTCATAACGTTAAACATTCTCAAGAAAAGCCCTTCAAATGCCCAAAGTGTCCCTATTCCTGCAAAAGATCCTCGGATCTAAATATTCATAAAGTTACACATTCCCAAGCAAAACCCTTCAAATGCTCGAAGTGCCCCTATTCTTGCAAAAGATCCTCATATCTACAAATTCATAAAGTTACACATTCCCAAGCAAAACCCTTCAAATGCTCAAAATGTTCCTATTCCTACAAAAGATCCTCGGATTTAAAAATTCATATCCTTACACATTCCCAAGCAAAACCCTTCAAATGCCCAAAGTGTCCCTATTCCTGCAAAAGATCCGAACAACTAAAACGTCATAACGTAACACATTCTGTCGAAAAACCCTTCAAGTGCCTAAAGTGTCCCTATTCCTGCAAAAGATCCGAACAACTAAAACGTCATAACGTAACACATTCTGTCGAAAAACCCTTCA
>JAQFXU010005714.1:0-11254 GCA_034693705.1 Spatulosminthurus flaviceps | reverse complement strand
GGATAACGTCCCCAAATCCTACACTTTTTTCCCATGAGTTTCAACACATGGGATTTCATGGGAGTCTAGCGCTCGGGGAGAGACAGCATAGAACCCATGAATTTAATGCAAAACACATGCTAATTACTCACCCATTTTCTTTATCTTCTTGGAAGAATCAGCCAACTTTTAAAAATTCCAAGTAAATTAGTCATATCTTCCTTTAAATGAGTAGGAAAAGAGCCACAAATCAAGTGTCAGTTTGTTTGTAAATCCCCAAAGAATCTCATACAGTTTGTACCCTCTCTTTGGAACTCCTGTCATGGGCAACATTCTCACCCGAGAAGAAATGAATGCCAGATGCCTTTACTGGGAGCGTGTGCTTTGCTAAAAACATTTTGAGAGTAGAGAAGGTTGAAGTGAATGACGTTTTACTTGGGATCTTCCATTGGTTTTATATTATTGAAACCCCGACGTATTTTACTGCTCTGCCATACTTTTGCACATTATTCTCCAGCCAAAGAGGCAATTCTAAACTGTGATAACGTTTCACTCTTGACAACACTGACCTTTAACTGAACACAACGTTGTTACGTTTTTTCTATATTGAGTACCATGCATATATAGCGACGGAAGAGAAAACACGTCTGTGGCTGACGTCGGAAATAATCAAGAGCAGACCCTCTACGAGAAATACATGGCAAATATTGATAAAACGTTATGTAGCCTAGACATATATGATTCAAATATAGACTGATTTATTTCCAAGTATGTGTGAGGGACGGATCCTAACCCGATTCCTTTTTCCCTCCTATTATACATACTTTTCCTCAAAGCATTCTATACTTACCCCTTCTTCTCATCTTATCACCCTCTATACAGTCCACATTACTTCTTAACTTTTCTCTTTTCTTTTATATATAGCATAAAGAAGATATATATCCTAATAATAAGTATAATACGAATAATATAAAGATAATGATTTGTTATATTATAATATTGATATGTCAGCAGAAACATCTCTTATTTATTAGCAACATAAGAACACATTGTAATACATAAAATGTACATCCGGTGACACAATTATTGTAACCCAGTAACAAAGATATAAAATGCACTTTTATTATGTTATAATATATGTTTAATATGTTTTATATGTTATAATCAGCAATAGAACATTGCGAATGTTCCATATAGGTAATATGATGTATTTCAACGTAATGTGTCGTCTCCCCTTGGACTTCCACTACACGCAGAAACCCACCAATAAGGAGACTCCACACTAACGTCATTCTCTCTCCACTACACACAGAACCAACCAGCCACGAGGAAACTCCTCTTTAATCCCACTCTCTCTCCCACTACACATCAGAAACATCAATTGAAGATTAATTAATACATATATCAATTTATTCAAATTCATTGTAAAGCATTATAATACATATTGGCTAAAGTTTATATAAGTTCATGTTTCCTCTCATTTAAGAGAGATCTCCGAGAGTTTAATTACTCCCAACTACAGGGCGAAGCTCTGCCCGATTGTGGATCTGCGGGTGAAACCTCTGCCCATCGCCATAGTGCAGAGTTTCCACCTACAGTCTACCTTCCGGCATTTCTTCCTGAGGACTCTATCATCACCTCATCCACTCTATAAATTAATCATGACCTAAATATTGTGAATACTTGGTGTACCACTCATCATTATTGTATAATAAACTCATCTCATCTTCTTCCTTCACATCATCTCAACATCCATTATTTCGCCCTTACACCACGTCGTCATCCATAAAGGCTACATCATCGGAAACACCAGTAGTCCCGCCTGGGACCGACATAATCAGCGAGGAGGAGCATCTCCCTTGTCTCCATGACATCGTATGTAGGGGTGAATACCACCGGAACAAGGAAGAGGCCCTCACAATGTAAATTTATAAAAATGCTTGAATAAGCAATTCTCCTCTGTCATAAATAAACAAACCTGCCAGAAAAAGCCGTTTCTTTCCGAAAATTGTTACAAGTTCAAAAATCTTTCAATATATCCCGACCTAGCTGAACAAAGCGTTGTTACGTTTTCCCATGACTATCGTCAATAGGTAGGGACGGAAGAGAAAACACGTCTGTGGCTGACGTCGGAAATAAGCAGGAGTAGACCCTCCATATGAAATACATGGCATGTTCATAACACTTTATGTATAGCACTATGGTATGAACAATTCTCCTCCGACATACATAAACAAACCTCCCAGAAAAAGCCGTTTCTTTCCGAAAATTCTTACACATTCCTTCATGAAATGTTTCTTGAGTCAGTGAAAGTTTCACATTGAGTGGGGCTGTGGCTGTATAACTATAAACCCGTTAAATTAGTTTAGTATCTAATTCTAAGGGTGTAACAATAGCAAAAATGCCAACTGGAGAAAAATAAATTTGCTGTTGCGGGGCATCAAGTTGGGGCGAATTTCTAGCTGTTTGTGACATTGTGAGTGCATATACTGGAATTTAATAAAAATTCTTTTAAAAAATTCAAACAGTTTAACCAATTTGGTCTTGGCAGGTTTTCAGTACGGCGCCGTTATTTATCACGATCGTTACATTGGTAATTCATCTTAATGAAGAGTCTTACCCTTACCGTATGAAAGTTACAGAGAAGAAGGAAAAGTTGATATTTTTCATAAATTGAATTATTATTTAAAATGAAATTTACAATGGCCGGGCTTTTTCAAAGGAAAATAATTTGAAGGAGAAAAAAGGCTAATTAAGTGAGTTGTGGAGGCGTCATCCTCCGGAGCGTATAAAATCCTATGCAAGGCTCCTTGGGTCCACGTAGGAGCGTAATTCATGTAGTGAGGGATAAGTGCAAAGTCTGGTAGTGTACTTCATGTAAAAGGGCAAATGGTTCAGCAGTGTGGTCAGTACAGAAAGAAGTCCCGCGTAAATGGTTGTGGCTTTAACAGCCTGTGACTGAGATAGATTATGAGCGGACCTCACCAACCTGCGGTTGCACCGAAGCCATTCCAAAAGTAAAGGTCGGATTTCCTTCCATTTCATGCCTACGAAACAAGTCAACAGTAATAACAAGAGTATTTATAGAGTAAATTGGGAATGAAATTATGAAATCTCAAAGTGTTCGAGGATTAAGTAGGAAGACACAAGGATTAAATTAAACCACGACCATGTTATGCTTGGTTAAAAAACAGATAAACTCTTGGTGGGCAAATATAATTTTACTCAAGACTCACCCGATTTTGGTGTAAAACAGTGACAACAGGCAATTACAAACTAAATGTCGCTCCTGTCCACCTTACTAAAAGTCCTTAACGTCAGCAAATAAAACCGAATAATATGTGAAAGCAAAGACTCAAGTAGTCAATAAGTGACACGAATAAAAAATTAACTGGTAAAAAGTTCAATCAGCAAATCAGTTAAGACGAGGATAGCAGTATGGACTTACAGGCAAAGATGTTGCCTTTGTAAGGGCCCTAGAGTGAATAAGAAGTTGGTGTGGTGGGTGTGCGGAGGAAAATTATAACGGCCAGGAATGTGGCTCTGACGTCAACGTGCAGTGTGTTTAATGTAGTGATATGTGAATGAGCGTCTTCCACCCTGTTCGTATACAGTCAACATAAGGCTAAACGTCGATATGTAAATGACCCCATATACGTCTAAGTGAAAATAAGTCGTTGGAGCTTTTATGCGACGAAAATGGATATACTAGGGTCTTGTGAAAAGCAGATTTTGGATAAATATAGTATAAAAGTGAAGTAGGCCTTTCGTTGATCGGTAATTTGTTGGTTCTTGTTTTCGAGGAGCCTTTTCAGGGATTGAATCCCTGTCTAAATTTATTTAATTTACCCATCATTCACACTCAGTTGTTGCTATTATACTGATTTCATTTAGTCAGGAATCACTTTTTCATCGGTCATATAAACATCCACCGTCTTACAATAATCAGATCTCAGATCAGGTCTTTTAAAGTAGAAAATGGTCTACGAGAAGGAGTAAAGACAATAACCCTAGTTTTAGGGCAATTCATGTATGTAGGGAAGTAGCTTTAAATTTTTTAATTAATAAGTTTTCATATTACCACCAATTACTCATTTCATCAAAATCTTTTAGCTTTTTGCTTCGTCAATCCCGTTAGCAAGCAGTGTTCGGAGTAATAATAGTTGTAAATTGTGTCACTTTAAAGATTATTTTTGTATTGAAATTAAAGTGAATGATGTTAGAATAGATAGAAAAGTGTGCCTCACTGTTGATGATTATTATCGTCACAACTATTACCTCACCAGAGAAAACGCTATTAATAGTTTAACGACATGTGAATAATGTCAACTTGAAGGGTTTTTCGTTGATTAAAAAGATACTCGACAACACCAACTAACAAATTATTCACATTCGACGAACAGATACATTTCCTTGTACTTCAATTTTTCAATTGGAATGTTCTGAGAGTACATGTGAAATCATCGGAAAAAGGCTTTAGGAGGATTGATTGGGCACTCTGATATTTTCTGATAACAAGTTTTGAACATTTGTAATTTCAATGAAATTTTTTCTGTCAATTATTTACCTGCGGTGTGGTTTGCAGAAGCACCTCTTTATATTGTGCCATGAATCATTGCGAAGCGGCGATTTTCTTATTTCAGTCAATATTAATTCAATATACAAGCTACTTGTATGGGGTTTATGATTTTGCAAAGCACCATATGTATATGCATTAATTACACAAAACAACTGTACTCAAGATTTTGCGGACTTGTCAGCCATCCAAAGCTTGCATGACAGGTTAAAGCATTTATTTTAACGAATTGGAAACTTGTCTCTATGAAAAAAAAACTAAACTAAATCTCTATGACCCAAAGTTAAATGTACATTTATCAAGAACGTAAGAAATAATAGTATTGCTAGGGAGATATTTATTGATCATTGTACCTTTTCGGGGTTATTGCACCGTATTTCAAGTGAATAATTAAAACAAAGATAATATCTTGGGAGCTATAAATATTTAGTCAAACCGTATTAACAAGTAAGGTCGAAAAGTTTTTCTTGAGAAATATTATGTACATAATATATGCTTGTTATTGACCCGACCTGTCACTCGTGGCTTCTTTGATTTTTTATGCATCTATATTTTAGCTCCTGCCGATTTACCTGTAATGCTGAAGAAGTGTTCATACAAAGCTTGTGTACTAATGATTTTTTTGTGAATAACGATACTACAATATTTAAATGATTCTAATTATTATGTTGCAGATACTCGAAGGAAGAAAGGAGTAGCTAAGGTCGTGAACTCATTCACCCAAAGATTGAAGATTTGTGTTACTTGAGAAATACTTATGTACATGATTGACAAGCATTCGGCCCGTGCATTGATTGAATTTCTACATCTAAAATAAATAACACGCAGTTTGTGATTCTTGGTAATATTGATGACTCAAATTCTAGGTCTAAAAATCCTGTATCTGCATACTATTTGCTCCAGACGCATAGTTTGTGATTCTCGGGAAATGTGGATGACTCAAATTCTATAGAATTCCAAATTGAGTAAAGTTGCTACTCAAAGACCGTTGAATTACTTTATAGCATGATTTTGTGTGCGGGCACTACTTAGTCACTACTTAGCCCTGAGGAAGATTACTGATTGTAGTCGAAAGCTTGGTGATTAAATGTGATTCATATTAAAAACCACGTATTCCAATTATTAAAATGGTTGATATTGTGTGCGGGCGTAAAACTTTTAAGAATGACGTCTGAAGAGAATAAAATTTGCAAATATGAGGCTTCAACTTGGTGCAAATATTTAGCTATCCGTGACATTGTGGGTAATTACTCAAATATTGTACAAAAGTTTTTCAAAAGTATGTATTTTTTATGCGCATGGTTTACGTGGAATAAAATATATTTCTTTGAAAAATTAATCACAAACAAATTTTGTTTCACAGCGGTTTTATTTGGGATGCTGTCAATTTTAGAGCCTATTGGTTTGGTCAGTGCTACTAAAGATGATGAATGTAATGAAGGTAGCGGGGGAATGAACTAATTTTTTCCACCTTCACACAGTTTTAGAATAGGGAATTTTATACTATGACTGGGATATTTTTATAAAAATCCAAATATGGATGAAAATGATCTCATGTAACTCATTTTTGCCTTTACGTACATCAGAGCCCAGGATATTTATGCTTGGAAGCATGTTTGTAGCATCCTTACTGGGTATCACCATGGGTGTTGTTCTCCAAAGAGGAACTTACAGGGTAAGTTTTAGTTGCTTCATAACGATTAGAATAATATTTAAAAAGAATAATCTCCTTGTCAATTCATGTATGTAATTTGCATGAAAATCCAAATGTAAAACTACTCAGGAACATTTTTTGAGCTCAAATTTTATTTTTACAGAAAGGAGTGGGTGTTTTGAAGAAGGCGTGGATTATTTTTCAATGGGACATTTTAATCTTGATCATCGTACTGGCCATTTACATGATTATAACGCGAGTTACTGAAGTTAGTGGAGTAATCTTGGCGGAGTTCCCCATATTTATTGGCAACTGCTGGCTCTTTGGTATTTGAACTGAATTCAGTTTGCCATGAGAGACGGCCAACTAGATCCGAAGTATTTTTTAGCGTGTATAATAAACGTGTGTCTACATATTGTGCGGAAAATTAAATGGGAGTGGAGAGCACAAGTTTTCGTTTTGTACCCCCGTGCAGTTTTTGTTGAGCGCCTATTATTTCCGGAATAATAATTCATCATTCACTTCTGAAGCAAACCTTGCTTAAAAAATCATGGCTTCGCGATAATTTGTGACTTTTGCATAGGCCGTCTGTCTGTCCCAAGTTTGTAGATGATGATATTGATATTATTTCAAAATGTGTTTCAAAAGGGAGAAACTTTTTAATAGTTTGATGTGTTTTTTATCACATACACATGGGGATTTTTGCCCACCTTGTCTTCCTCCCCTTTTAACCATAGAAATAAGGCAAAAAATTGGCCAATTTTTATGTTCAATTTTTGAGCCGTAGCGCCCATATATTAACTTTGATGACCTCTAATGACAGGTTAAAGCATTTATTTTGAAGAATATTAAACTTGATCTCCATGACTATCAAAGTTGTTTGTACATTTATCAAGCATTATGCGTACGCAATAATATGGTATTTCTAGGAAGCATCATTATTGATTATTGGACCTTTGCGTGGTTACTGTAGCGTATTTCAAGTGAATATTCAAGACATAGATATTATCTTGGGAGCTAAATATTTATTCAAACCCTATTATTATGTGAGAATACTAAAATCTCGTGCAAGCACTCAAGGAAAACTTGATAATATTCGTGGGCAATTTCGTCATTTATTTTCAAGTGAAGTTGGATTAATTTACAGTAAAACCTCAGAAAAAATCGAGACTCTATTTGTACTATGTACATTTCATGAGCTAAATGATCTTAACTTTCATCATCTTCCATTTAACACTGAATAACATATGCCAATTGATACTGTATATTTATACCCATTAATTCATGCACGGTGTAACACACATGACTAACATGATTATTAAGTTCAATTCTGTACTGCTAGTAGACATAAAGATAATGCTGAAAACTAAGATCGCGGACCACCACTCACACAAAGTTCGAAGATTAGTTGTTCTTGAGAAATATTATGTACATGCTTGATACGCACCCGACTATATGGTGGCTTCATTGAATTTGTTTGTATCTACATTTTTGCTCCAGACGCAGTTTGAGAATCTCGGAAATCCCGATATCTTTGCCTGAGTCATCACAATCAAGTTCCAAAAAATGACTTGGGTTTCCAAGCTATAAAACCCTGCGTCAAGTTCAATTAATCCACATTCAGTTGGAAGAAGACTACAACTTATAATCTCTTCTTGGGTGCTGTGTGAAGCGGTAACAACTTTCAAAATGGCGCCTGGAGAAAAGGAAATCGGCTGCTTTGGGACTTCTTCTTGGTGCAAAGTTCTCGCTTGCTGTGACTTTGTGAGTACTCGATTATCATAAAAAACTTCATCTACAAAAATATCAATGAAATACCAAAATTTTGTTTTATAGGTTGCATCTATATTGTTGCTAATTTCATCCATCAATCTCTTGGCCAATGGTAGTACAATTATTGCTGAAAGTAGAAAAAATCTGCCTCCTGAAATGAGTAATGAAAAAGCTATGATTTTTTTTATATTCAACTATGCATACCAACATACAAGAGGGGAGTATTGTAAGGGAAATCAAAATATGAGTGAAAAAATATACATACATTTGAAAGATATGTGTGTTGAAAAAGCCCTTTTTATTTACAGCGCCTGAAATGCTAAGGGCTGGGGCCATAATTTTTGTGCTTAAGTCCTTGCTGGGTTTGGCGATGGGTGTCGTTCTCCTCAAAGGAACATCCCAGGTAAGTCTAAGTTACTTCATATATAATTATTATAATTATCATCATGAAAATAATAGATTAATACATTGGAAAAGTTGAATGTGCATAAGAACTGGTGAACATTTTTTGAATGATTTCCTTATTTTTACAGAAACGAGTGGGTTTTCTCAAGACGTACAATGTTTATCAAATAGTCTGTATAGTTTTGTTCATCCTCGGGACCGTGGGCCAAGTAATTAGGGGTATTGAAAACATTCCAGCACTCATCTTTGGGCTCGTCGGTATTGGTTGGACGGTCTTGGGTATCTACGTGGTTAGCACTCATAAGAAGGAAATAAATGCGGGTGTGTTCAGCAGGCCCGTTAACTTGAGTAAAGTGTAACTTACTTAGCTATCACTGTACTAAAAGTGTCTAAAAGCGTTAATTAAATTTTGTGTATAAGATTGTTTTAGTGCTCTTATGGTGACTTACTATTGGAATAAATAAAAGTATAGAAATATTATTGACCAGATTATTAGTACACACTTTTATTGCATATTTTGGATACATACATGAATTACTCGAAGGAAAAGAAAGCTTTAGCTATATAAGGTCATGGGGTCGTTGATTCAACCAAAGGTTGAAGATTTGTATTTCTTGAGAAATATTATGTACATGCTTGATATTATACATGAGACTCGTGGACTGATTGAATTTCTGTATCTCTATATGTATAAGATTGCTCCAGACGCAGTTTGTGATTCTTGGGTAAACTGATGACTCAAATTGTAGGTATAAAAAAGCCCTGGGTTTCCAAGCTATAAAATCCTGCGTCAAGTGTTACTTTGAATCAGTGTGATAAGACTTGCAAATTGAGTAAAGTTGCTCCTCAAAGACCATTGAATTACTTTAGCATGTATAATTTTCTGTGCGGGCGTCACATTTTTAAAAATGACACCTGAAGGGAATAAAATTGGCAAGTATGAGTCCTCAACTTGGTGCAAATATTTAGCTTTCGGTGACTTTGTGAGTAATTATTAAACTTGAATATTGTAAAAAAAAATTTGAAATTATTTTTTATGTGTGGTAATTACGTAGTGTATGGTTACAATAAATAATTTCTTTGAAAAATTATAATCAGAAACCAATTTTAGTTTACAGCTAATATTTGGGATAGTGGTTATTGGCTTGCCCATTCCTTTGCTCAGTAAAAGTAAAGGTAAAAGTCTTTTTATACGGTTAATTCTTTACTTTTCTTATACTCTCTCTTTCTCTTCTCTTACTTGCACTTTTGTTGAAAACTCAATTTTTCTTTCGCATCAGAGAAAATACTTGGAATCATGTTTGTCACCTCCTTACTGGGTTTCACGATGGCTATTTTTCTCCTTAAAGGAAAATCCCAAGTAAGTTTGAATTGATTTGTAATATAATCAGAATAGTATAGAATACGTAATAGAATCTTCACGTATATATTTTACGTTTGTATGAAAGTCTAAAAATGTAAAAATGTGAAATTACTCACACAAACATTTTTGAACTAAACTTTCTATTTTTACAGAAACGAGTGGGTTTTTTGAAGGCATGGATTAGTTTTCAATGGGTCGTGTTAATCTTGTTTATCACATGGCTCATTTACAAGAGAGTCCTGAAGTTAAGGGAATGATGTTCCCTGGGGTCCCCATATTTATTGGCCAATGCCTCTTTGGTATTTATGCGGTTAGCATTCATAAGATGGAAATACTAGCGGATGTCCAAATAGTACAGGACAAGTTTAGGACGTCTCTGGTACAAGCCTTTTACAACAAGTCTTAAATAATTTTTGTACATCAAATTTTTAAATGCTCTATTGTGATTTACTATTGCGATACATAAAATCCGTTAACAAAAATTATTTTGGTCACATTCTTTCCCGGGCTTATTGCATATATTGTGCATGTCTTCTTAATTGGCGATTCCAAGATACCCGATACCTCAATAAACCGGTTCAAGTTTAAAAAATGCAAATTAGCCGGTGTAATTTAGCCGACACCCGATGCGAAACTGCAAGATACCCGAAGACCCGATGAAAATCGGGCTGCAATCTGCCCGATAAATGGGGTGCAACTTAACCGAGCTGAAACGGGTGCGAGTAAACCGAATTTTTCGGGTGCAAGACAGCCGAGGAGAAAAAATCGGGCATAATTAGCCGAAACTAGCCTGGAAGCTACCCGATTAGACGAAAAATTCGGTTCAAATTATCCGAAAAAATCGGCCGAAGTTGGAACGTAGCCGAATGCCAAATTTCTGCAAAAAAGCCGAGTTTACGTACCCGAGCAAGTTACCCGAGACCCGATTTACATCGGGTGCAAGCTACCCAAAGAGCTAAATTTCGGTTGCAAATTACACGAATCGCATCGGGTACTAGTTACCCGAATCCAAGTAAACTACACGACTTGGCTACTACCTCCTAAATTACAATTTTTATCACGTGTTGTAATTTTTACAATACAATATAATTAATTATAATTGAGCGTCTCATAGCTTCATTTTTTCTAGTCGCGTTGAAAATTTTAATTATTATTAAGTTTTCAGTCTTTTTTATTCCATATTATATTAGTTATATGTTAAAGTTTAATACATGAAGTTTTATACAATTGAAGTTTATTACATTAATGGATCATTCAAGCACAATACATTCCTAGACAATAATAAAGGCTTGCCTTTGTGTACAGTACATTTTGATAACTTTAATAATAATAATTCCTAACACATAGAAAACACTTAAATATTTAAAGTGCAGAAAAATGTTTTATAGAATTCATTTGTGTGACACTTCCATGTAAAGTAGGTTAATCGGTGTGCATACAGTAACTTGGAGGTTCGATTTAGTTATGAAGGTTGGCATAATCTGTCTTAATTTTGCGGAACATC
>JAQFXU010005713.1:0-11254 GCA_034693705.1 Spatulosminthurus flaviceps | reverse complement strand
CAATTTTCTGACAGCAGTCCGCAGAGAGAAAAGGAGGCCTAACAATAACATTATGGTAATGTTCCATTGTTTCACCTACGTCTACATTGGCAGTGGAAACAATTCTAAAAATTTAGAATTTAAAAAAAAATTTGCTATACGTCAAGAATTTTCTTTATTTACATACTTTTTTTAATGATCAGTGATCTTAACAATCTTATCAATGACTGAGGAGACAGGAAAAAGGAGAAATTTGGAAGTAAAATTGAGCCTCCTATTTACAATTGACGGAGACAAAGTGTCAAGGCTGGAAAGAAGTTGAAGTTTAACTTGCGACCCTTGACCCTTGAGTTGACGCCGTTGACGGGTACACATGGATAACATTATTTGCAATGCATACAAATAGCTGTTTTAAAAAGGATCTTCTTTCATTATTGCCAGTGTCATTATACCACACCCTCCACCTCTTACTGATACTTCCTTGGTGGTGACTTTCCCTTCGAATTTTTCACTTGTATTTAAAGATGAAACCTGATTACCATATATTTAGGCATATTTAGAGTTATACATGTAAACTTAATTACATGATACTACATATCGTATGCAGGCAGCATGGCTGGATTGTCTTCGTAAGCAGAGTATACGAGTGCAGAGTTGATTTCCCAGTCTAAAAACACTGAAGGGAATGAGGAAACGCGGATATTTTAGTAATTTCCTATGCACTACTTTTACTCCCCGTCTCGGCTACGCACTGATATATACTATCGGCTCATTTCCATTATACAACATTTACTAGCCCTTATAACAACAAAGCATTCTGGCCGTGCAGCCACGTATTGTATTTTTCTAACACACGAAAATGCCAAATCATTGCAGGAAAACTAAAGGGAAGGAAACGTTCTGGAAAGATTAAAAATTCACCGGATGTCTTATTCTGAGGAAATTTTATGATGGTTTCAGTTCAATACAGAGCTCTACAAATCCTTCCAATTTTTAATTCTGTACACGCTGAAACCCTTAGAGAAGAAAGAGAGTGAGTGAGAGAGAGAGTACAGGAAGAGAAATTTGAAATTTGAAATATGCCTTCCACGCCTTCCAGTTAGTTTTGGGTTAACTAAACATAGGAGATATAGGTAAAGAAGTGAAAACAAGATTGGAGGATCGGCTCCACTTTTGAATTTCTTTCTTTCTTTCTTTTATTTGGGGAATATAAAGCACAAATGACATGTTCTATGTCGGTATGCGTGCTTTTAGGTAGGAGAGGAAATAAAGGACAAAGAGAGAAAAAATAATATTGTTTTTCCTGTCAGATTTCTTTTGGCTCCCAAAAAATGTGTATTGCTATGCAACACCATGCTTTCACTCCCTCTCTTTCTATCCCCAAGTTTTTATAATAGAGCGAGAATCGAGGAAATGGGGCTTTCGTTTTGATAACATGCGTCATAAGGTTTAAAGAGAAAATATTAAATTCCAAACAACTATATAGGCACTACATCCAGAGAAAACCTTTGTACAATGTTTTTTTTCAAAGAGGAAACTTGATTTTTTTCCTTGACATGAAATAGAGGATAACAGGCTTTTTCTATTTGATCGGTAGATTTGTACGATCTCGTACAAATGCCACGTTTGTTACTATTTTCAAATATCAAAGGTTTTAACAATCAGAGAAAACCTTTTCCCTATGATTTCATAAGCAGTCACAGAAAACTGTTTGCATAAATACTTAAAATACATATCTATAATGTTATGTACATATTTAATACGAGATCACTTTACCTTGGCTCTGCGTAATTGGAATAAATCTACCAAAATTTTAAAAAGTGGAGCTGAGCAAAATATTATATAAATTTTAGCCATCAAATTTTAAAACCTCTGGGAATCATTTTTGAAAATCCCAAAGAAAATGCGTAAATGATTATCCAAGATTTTCTCGAATGTACATATTATCGATTGAAGAAAAACGGATGTATTTCTGTGAGTCAAGTGTGTGCATGAATGCTTATTAGCCAATGCAGCAGGAGGAGGAGAAGAAATAGGCCATATTTGCTTTCGAATTGAAGATCGACTTGAAGCGAGATTATCTAGCGTAATTTAAAAGAGTACTACGCGAATAATAAATCAACTCCTACAGTTGAGTGAGGAAAAGTTAGAACAAAATGTTAAAATTATTTTGATTCATATGATAATATGATGGAAGGGGTGGAAAGGGAAAAAATAAAAATGCTAGGAAAAACTAAACAAGTTTAAATAAAATTAGTTTCAAATTTCCCAAATGATACTCCAGAACTGCCCTTTTTTCCAACACCGTCTATGATTTTTGGCTATTTCTCAACTGCATTGTATTCAACTCCCTATTTGAAGGCAAAATCACAGTGCCTCTTCCGGGAACTTTCTCCTAAGCTTTTCCTCTTCTACGATAATATCAAAACTGTATACAGATTCTCCTCGGATCCTTCACATGTAGGATCACTCACTTCCCTGTGTAATAGTTTCTCCGAAACGTGTTGATACATATGTAAAGCTTCCTGGGGAAAGGGGAAAAGAATGTGGAGATGTACCAGGAATTTACCACCTTTCATTGGTTCGTGAAAGTAGTGCAGAGAAAGTTTCTTCTTTATCCACAATAATTTTAAAATTCGATTCCCATACATTCTACCCTCCGTAATAACTAATTGCAAGGGAAATGTCTATATTATTTAGTGTCTATATATGCAAATCGAACGAAACCAATTTCAAAATTATGTCTATTGTATTCGTAGGTGGAAGTTGAGAAAATAGGTCGGTAAACTTGGTAACAATGAAGAATTCCACAAGAATCATTTTATTAAGAGAACCTGTGAATACTTCTCTCTACATATTTTAATGGCACTCTACAACATTCACATCCTATTTCCTAATTATTATCAAATTGCCTTCTTTGCCCTAGTAATTGCTCCTTGGAATCAAGGCAAAGAAATTCAAACTGAACTCTATTTAGTTTTTAAAGAAACCAAACAAATTTCATTCCTTTCAAGTTCACCCCTGAGTATTCTATCCTCTCAGCCTCCTTCTATAATAATAATTTTCTTGTCACTAACAATGAGTCTCAATTCTATTTCTGTGCTCTCTTGGAAGTCGAACTCAGCCTTGGAATAGCTCCTTCCAACAGGTTGATACTTTATTAAATTTGTACTCTATTGTTGTAAATCGATTAAGTTGTTCACTTTTCACAAAAGAGAAAAAGTTTCGTAAAATCTATTAGTAGTAGGAGATGGTATATTTTAAACGGTAGTAGGAGGCGGTTAGACTAAATAAGCCGAAATTTACGTGTACGAAAAGTACTTTGTTGTACTCGAGTCTATGAAAAAACCTTTTTTATTTTCTCTCTCTACCTAACTTTTTTCCAACTTTCTCTCTCTCCCTAAGGTATTTTTGTTCCTTTGAAGAAAGTATTTGCTCTGAGAAATAGTTTTACTGATGTGGACGAGTTATTACATTAGAAATGTGTGCCGTCGTATAAATGCTTGCTGAATTTTATAACATTGTAGTAATGCATAGGAGTACCTATAATACAATATAGATCTGGACAAAGTCTAATGTGTCTACGACATTAGATTTTTCCTACAATTTTTCCCAATCCAAACTCCCTGGGAAAATTGGCTACAATGCCTTTTTAAATCACTAAAGTTTGTTCCCTCCGGTTGGATTGAAAATCTTGGAGTGATAAATCAAGTAAGCATTGAAGGTTGAAAAGATCATTTTGACAATACAAAACACGTAGCTTAGTCATGAGGCTTTTTTAGCCTTGACACTTGGTTACTTTCTCAGGTTTCTACAGTTGTAAAAAAAAGTTCTAAATTAATGTAATTATTATTATAGTTTGTTCTTTCTAACTTCAAACTTCATATTACTTGGGACTCTTTGGAATTACTAATAGTAGTTTCCTTTGTGTCGTATGTATTTGAAGTTGGCAGCAACAACAAACTTTTTTGAGTGAGAAATTATCAATGTGACAATTAAATCAGATGGGAATTCAAGCAGGATTTTTTAGAGCGGGACGCCTGGTTTACACGTGGGTTTGGATAGATATGGAAGACCCTGAGAACTAAATTATAGTTGGGGAATGAGGGTTGATGATTTGTAGTTGCTGACAATGGCTGAGGAAAGAAAGAGTTTTCAAGGTAAAAAGAAGAAGTAAAGTTACTAATAGATTTTTGCAATACGTGTGATTTCCACGTCTATAGAAAACACGAGGGGATGGGGAAAATGAGGATTTAGTTGTGGGATGTTGGCTATATTATCTCCATGTCAGCAGCTTATGCAAAGGAAATTACATCATCTCCTTTATTATATTATGTCTACCGCATTTCAAATGGTAATGAGATGTAACTATTATCTTATGTTTGAATTTTTCCCTGTTCTGTACTTTCATGGTTCCCTCGATCACGTAATAAAAACGTTCGAGGAAATTCCATTTTCACTGAGACTTTGATAATAAAGCGTTTGTGCTCATAGATCAGACCTAGGCGTTTCGCTCAGTGATTAGTAGCTCAGGAGAAAATGAATATTATTACAACATTTGAAGGTTATTAATAAGAGAGCCTTAAAAGGTAAAATAATGTTACGACTAATGAAATTTGAAGTACGGACAGTGAAATACAGTTGAAACTTCATGTAACAGCATCTCAACGAGCCGAGTTTCTGAAGTTGCGTTGCAATAAGACGACGTTACTGAATAGCCAATATTTGGATTTGCTTTTGTTTTATCACGTACAGCATAAAACCGAAATGTGGGTTACAAATTCTGTGTCTAAACTGAAAATATTTTCCTCTTTTTGTGAATACTGACACAGGTACTCGTGAAACTTCAAAATCTCCATGTCGAGTGCCATTAAAATTTTTGATCTCAAGTAAAATTTCAAAATTGTCAGAATTTAAAAAAAATCAAAGTGGGATTTGTATTTGGAAGTTGTTGTAGTAGCAGGGAGATGTTTTAACATATGTATTGTGATCAAGAGCCAATGGCTCGGCATCCGTATCCTGAATAAATAAATAAATAAATGTATTTCGAAACAAATCGAAGATTCAGGGGTTCTGAATGAACATTCCTTGCCTTGTAAATAATTAGACCTTGTCATGATATAAAGTCTACCATCTTTACAAGGACACCGATTTGGTCAGAGGTTGAACTTTTCGATTATATTTGAAGCTAAAGAATTGTGACTTGATATAGTGGCATAGTGGTAGCATTGTATTTTGAATTGGCAAGTGCGGCAAGTAAACTACAACAAAATAAGTAGCTTGGTTATTGGTTTTTTAAATAAGTATTATCAATGTCGTCAACCCCTCATGTCCATCCGACAACTCATTTGTCATGCTGAAGATATCAATGAACTGTAACTTAATTTCTGTGTATAATTTCATTTAGTAATGGTGGCTGTATTATACTGTAGATTTGTAACCCGACTCAAAACTTTTCTACTTAAAAAAATGTATCGAAAATATTGAAAGGCTTCAAGGGATTAGGTGTTACTTCAAGAAAAAGTGGCAATAAAAATAAAGGGTTACTAAAAGGATACTTTGAGGAGGAAATCCCATCAGCTGACAAAGTCAGGTTTGTGTGTGTGGGTGAAATTCCAAGTTATTATTGCAAATGGAAAATGCAAAGGATAACGACTAACGACATTTATTGACGCTTGTACTTTATAACCTCACCATTTTATAATAATTGGAAATGTAAAATAGCGTGAATTTCTCTCAAAATTGGTTTTATAATAGCTCCTAATATTGGGACTTGTGAGCCGAGGGAGAAGGATCGAAAGCATATGGAAGTGTAAGACGGGCGTTTTAAAAATCAAATTGAGGTTTTAGCTCTTTGTAGAAGAGCTACTTCTATTCTGTTAGATTATAATCCGATAGGTAGTAGCAACGTGAATTCCACGACTCGTGGAAAAGAAAGTGAAAGAAAATGGTGCAATTCTTTTCTACTTCCACATTGCTTTCACGACTACACCTTTTTTATTTCAATTGACTCTCACAAAGTTTTTCCGTTCTCAGTTCTATCCACTTTCTCCTTCACTTTCTACCCACCTTAGGTCGTAAAGATATAGTTATAGGTCTTTATTTTTGTGATGGTTCATCCCAAATCCCAACTTCAAAGCACCCTTTAGTATTTTCGTTCAATCTCAAATAGTATTCTAAATTGAGGAAGGTAAAATCTTTATGGGGCAAATAGAGGTTGAACATTTTAAGAACTTTCATTTATTAAAAGCATTTTTCTCTCGAATTATCGAATTCAGTATCTATTGTCTTCATAATGTTTTCCTTTGTGACACGCATTATCCATCGTTTTTTTATGATGAGAAATCGACGAAAATGAATGCTACATTATCATTCCTAGTGCTTTTTTTATAGTTTATTCGTCCTTCCCTAGAATTTCGAAAAGCATTCATGGTGTGTGTATCCGTCAATCCATCTAACTGTATCTTTGTGTGAAGTGCATTGTTACATTAAAGATTCTTTAGTAATGGCTTTGCTATCTTCTCATATACAATTTTGAGCGGGACTCCCAATATATGCGTTGGGGCTGTTAAATTTTAATTCCACTAGTGATCTCCGTGAGATTCCATAGCGCATAGTTAAAATGTGACGAGTAGGAAAAATTCTTCGAAATGCGTTCCAAAAGTGAGTAAAATTCCTTATTATTTATGATTCATGCTGTTCATAAAACCTTCCTGTAAGGAATGGGAATGAGATGTCTGAAATGTGTTTTAAAAATATATCGTGAGAATCTAGAGAAGAAAGCGCTTTGATATTAGAACAATCTTTAAAAAGCCACAAAGATTTCAAAGGAAAAATGACGATATTACAAGGGGAAAAGTTAACCTAAGAAAGCATGAGAAAGTAGAAAATATTGGTTTGTGTCTGACAATAAATCATTCATAGCTAGAAAAACCACAGTTCCATTTAATTTCCATGGTAATGGAAATTATTATTTCACATTTGCTGTACTAGAAGTTCTTAGGTCAATGCCTAATAATTATTATTGTAAGAACAATGGTTTCGGTGGATTTGTAAATGATGTGTGTGGAATCTGGAAAAGGAATGGTAATTGAAGGCTTATACAACGATTCTTACATTTATTCAAAGAATACGGCTCTCTTAAATAATTTAAAAGGCCTTTTAAACAAGTCTTTGTGTTTGTAAATTGCTTTAAGCATTTTGCTTTTTGCCGGTGCGGTATGGTGTGTGCAGAGGCTTAAGCCCTTAACCGAAAAATTCGACAATCTGGACACTCACATGGAGCGTAATTTTATTACAGCAAATCATTTGTCATGTCTGTAAAAGGTTGGAAATTAGACAGGGTACTCTGGAGGTAAACTAATTCGGACTTGAGAGTCACTTGTGATGTGAACACTATAAACCTCTATTGGAAAGTGTTCTGTGAATCAATTAGTTGTCCACGGTATGAGTTAAGTAGGTGTCCTTTGCAAAGAATCGACATTGTCCGGTGCTGTTTACATGTGATTTCACACACAAACTAATTTTCTCTGCATACACGACACCCCACTAAATAGATACCCATATAACCCCATGGATCGCATAGATTTACTGAAAAGAAAAGCTGATTTCAACTTTTCTTGTCAGTATATAACTGATTCCCTCAACTTCACTTGGTCGCTGAATAGAGAGGAAAGTTTTGAGGAACTATCTTTCTAAATAATATCCACTCATTTAAGCCCCATACAAAGTTTTCCCCTTTATTTACTTAAGTGGGAGAAACTTTTGATTGCAATTCCAGTTCACAAGGCTCTCACACCACATTGTGGTGACCACAGTCATTTAAATAATCCATTGTTAGTTTTCATGCAAGGCGCCCCCCTCCCACCCCCAGGTTATGTCTTGTCAAACTTTGACAATAATTATTATCGCCGGTTGTACTCAGGATTTTAATTAAGCCACGTATCAATTTAAATTGATATTCCTCCAAGCATTGCAATCAAATAAACTTCCTACAAAACATACAGGCAATTATCACAACCCATTCTGAGTGAAAACCATGGCAAATTGCTTAGTTACGAAGCTTTTCAAATTCACTCATCATCATAGTTATGATGGCGACTGACGGCGGAAGCTATAAACCATTTATAGTTCCTTCGAATTCCTCTCACTTCCACACTCCCACTGATCATGAGAAAAACAATGTTTCAATCCACGAAAAGTTTAAAGTAGTTTTTGGCTGACATCAAACTATTTTTACCCAAAATAAGAAAAGCTAAGAGGAAGGGATAGTTTTAATTTTAAATTTTCCAACAAAATCGTTTAATTTTATATTTGTTTACCATTAGAAAAATTTCAAAACATTTTGCCTCTGACTCACTAATTCTACCACGATACTTGAGAGAGCTTAGTGGTAGATTCTATTACGTGATATACCAAACGTTTTTAGTTACTATTTCAAAAAACAGACTGCATTCCACGGGTTAGAAATAATGAAGAACCCTAACGAGGATGAATCAGTTTCGTTAAAGCAAAAATTCGTGGAAACTTTCTTCAACTTTTACAATAATTATCTTATCAGGGAAAGCAAACGCGGAAAGCCTCTTCGAAAAGACACGAACTTACGGTTTTTCTTCGCAACTGCAAACTGTCTGGACTCATGTACATCCGTCCGTCCCACATGTACATCAACGAGGAGTTCTTTATAAATTGTGAAGGTATTCCCAAAGCAGGTAAGTAAAACACCGAAGAAGCTTTCAGAACTATACGGAAAAACTTGAGAAGTCTGCACTCTTGTATCTTCCTCTGCCTTCTTGACTTTGAAAGCCTCACGAGCTTTCCTCTCCACCGAATCTTCTCAGTAGTATGTGAAGATTAAAAAAACTTTCACTCTTCTGCTCTTGCTGGTGTAACTATGCATATGTATACGTATACACGTATTACCAGCACGAGATGTAATTATGGTGTGAGGAAAAATTAAGGCGTTCGTTTATAATGGCAAGTAGAATGTTGAAAGTCATCAGCCCTGGAGTAGTACTTGAGGAGAGGTATTTGCGGTCATCTCAAGTAATATTTCTAAAGTAAATACTCCTTTAGCTTGTAGAATAATGATTGAACGTGAAAAACTCTTGAGAATATTCATGGACTGTCTATCCGTTCTTCCTTTCCCTTCATTCAGCCGTGTGGCAAATGATGATCCTGATTATAAGTTTCAAAAATGTTGTCGATTTTCCAAGAATAGGAGAGAAAATTCTCGGTGAGATTTATAAACCCTTGTGGTTCCCTGGAATGGTAACTTCTGCTTTATGTAACATCAAATGTATCCTGTCAGTTCATCAGCAGGTCCATTAGTGAACAAGGTTAAAGCTCCTATTTAATTTAACGTTCACAAAATAATTCATTTTCCACAACCACTGCTCGGAACAAGTTTTTCACATGGAAGTCAATACAGACGTTCGTATAAGGACCGGCTGTGACGTTTATGATTATTTGGTGTCCCTAAATCCGATGGGGCTCAAGTTAAGATTAGATTCAAGGTTACAAGTTTTGAGAAAATTCTCAAATTATCATGTTTACGGCGAAATAAGCATAATATTTTATGGATGAAGTTGTATTTTAAAATTGAATGTGAAAGTGTCACATGTCTAACAGGCTGAAGATCTGGATATAATTTTTTTAGTATTTGAAAACGTTGAATTTTTTTTAACTGTGTTTTGAAGAATCTCGCCTATTTCAATACTTTTGGTCGAATCACGTAGTTTTGGGGGAAATCGTCAGGAAAAGATTTTTGTGTGACTCAATTTTTTAAGAAAGTGCTGTCCAGGAGTTGCTGGAAAGGAATGTTCGGAGTTTGCTGGTTGTTTGACTTGACAGTATTTGGGACCTCACACACCAACTGTTTCCAATGTACGAAGATACTATCCACGAAGGGGATGCGGGAGGAAAGATAAATATGGAGGATTTTTTTGCTTAATTAGTACTTAAGTTTACGTCCTTCTTCTAACATATGATTAACTTGTCTTGTGTTCACAATAGAAAGCCACACGGTCGTCAGTATCTGTTCTATATTACTATAGATTTGTTCACTTTCCATTTCCCTATCCGCACATTGTTACTGAACAGGCTCCTGGAGCGTTCTGCAACTCAAACTGTTTTGTACACATCTGTTATATACTCTCCTTCGCGGGCTTGCTGACAAGCGCTTTTCCGGAGCAGAGCTAAAGACCAAAAGGAATTTGTTCTGGGGAGCTTCACTTTTCTTTCTTGCTGATGCATATGGAGTCCCAAACCTATTCACTCTCACGTTTGATTATAGAAACTACGGGAGAGGAGACGTGGGGATTTGGCCCTCTGTTTGTTATTATGTAGGAAGATTAATAACAATAATTCTTGTTTTAAATCAATAATCTCAATAGACCAATTCACTTGAGCAGTGCTCTCTAGCCCAGTTCATTATTTAATTTTATGTGATGCTCTGCTATTTTACTCTTACACAGTTGATTAAGGGAAGGTGATATTAAAAATTAATGCTCTATTTGTACAAACAAAGTATTTGTATCGCATATGGCTATACGTGATTTAGAAAATATTCCTATAGGGTTTCTCCTTACCCTTATTTATACAGATGACCATACTAACCACAACAAAAGCAAGGCACTAAAAGATGCAATTTAATTTTATGTATGCTGGACAATGTAGATATAAATGAGTGTGGAAGATTGTAAGCAATTAATAGCAACACAATGCTTCTCAAAACCTTGTATACATAAACTTATGCTGAAATATCTGGGTGAAGTGAATGCTCATAAGTTTGGAGATCACAAACATCATTTACTTTTCATGTACGTCCCTTACGCTAACTAACTGTAAACTGTAATCCATTACTGGATTTAGAAGACTTTACGTACTGTAAATCAATACTCGCGGATACAGGTTTACTCTGGCGAGTTTGGTGAGTAACGATTTTTGCTGTTGGTCTTGAGAACACTATATATTACACCGTTTGCCTCCTTATCAAGAACAAGTTTCTCTAAGGAATCCACCAAATTATGGCGTTTTTTCTCCCAAGCTTGTCAATTTTGTGTGTCGATTCATCTTTTTCTGTCAGGTATTTGGAAAATAATAAGCTCCATGTAAGCCTCGAAGTATAGATGGAGTGTGGTCGATGGTTTTAGAGGGATTGAGGTACAGCGTAAAGCTTTCAAGTTTTGATAGACTATATCTCATACTACTATTTAGTCATTGTCAATACTGTATGGCTTAAAAAGACAGAAATCAGGTGGGTTAACCTTAATTT
>JAQFXU010005712.1:0-11257 GCA_034693705.1 Spatulosminthurus flaviceps | reverse complement strand
AAAAGGTCGCTGCCAGTAGTCATGCCAGTACTGCTCAAATCGTGCCGGTGAGCATCCACTGGCATTGTACAACACTATTTGCCGGTTAACGCTAGAAATGTCTGTGGATTGATTTCCCCTCAGTAGATCTTCATTTTCTTGATATCATATTATATAGCCTTTGATGAATGTTTACAACCAAGGAAGGAAGAAATCCTGAACTTTAGCGTTTATCCCTATGCTTCAATTATTTTATGGATATTTACTGTAGCTTTCATATTATGTTGGTTTCAAAGCCAACAGGGTGAAATGTTTACCACACGAGATCACGCTTTATTACTTTGACATTTACCGATAAATGCCATGACGAAAACATTTTGGGTGGGCACAGAAAATTATGTAACATATAACAATACAACCTTACAAATAGGTCTAATTACCAATCCAACTCGTGAAAGCCTTTAGGCTGGGGTATTTTCAAACTGGAAGGATAAATGGGAATAATTACTTGCCTTATCCTGAAATTGAAATTACTCTACACGTGTGCAACACCCACGAAAGTATTTATTTGTGTTGGATGAATTTCGTAACACTCCATTGAAATTTCGTTCATAAAGGGTCATAATTCCTTGTTTTGAGCTTTTGAAATTGCAAGGAGTGGGAAGGATTTCCCGGAAGGAAAATTAATATAGTTTGGAATTTAAACAATAAAACGTATGTATTATATTGTATTGGATTGCTGCCCCCGTGTAAATCACAATGAAATGCTGAAGTTTAATTTGCAATGCCCTTGTCCTCAAGGAAAAGCAAATGGCGGAAAATCAACACGTACGTTTTGCAAATAAACAAGTGTGTTAAAATTAGGTGCAAGTCGGATGCTCGTGTAGTCAAAATTGATAGAATTTTTAGTATTTCATCAGCATACCCTTCCTTTTTTTGAGTAAATTAAATAATTTGAAAACTAATTGAAAATAATTTGAGATAATATTTTTACTTGGCAAAATAAATTTGTTCTTCCCATCAAGAACATCAAGAATTTCGTCCTGCTTGGTAAGACGCAGATTGAAATTCTACGGAATTATGGTATACCATAAACCATAGTGGTTGATTTGTTTGGATACCAAACCGGCTGCAAGCTGCAACTGCACTGCCGGATTTAAATTGCATACAATATTATCCGTTCATAACACTCCTTGCTAGTGTATGTATATAGTGTATGCAGGTTCTGATGTTCCAGTAGGATGCATGTAGACCCAGCAGAAATGTTTGCAGGTTATTTATTCCAAAATCTGAAGGAGAGTGTAAACCAGACCAAATTCTGAATTTTACTCTAAAGGAAAACTTAACAGGCCCACATAAAGTGAGATTTGACTCAATCAGAATATTAGAAGACCATCCAAGGTTCACTGGTTTTTCATAATTATTAGTATGAACACAATGGTATCCAAATACAATTAAAATTCTAATAAATGCACTCATGCATATATGTTCAAATAATGACCAATACCCTAAAGTACAATACGTCTTTTAAAACAGCTGCTACCCGACACTGCCATCTCTACTACAAGCCTGATTTTGAAAATGCGGGCTCTATGATCTTCATAAGTAAATTGGTCTGCTCATTGCATCGCGAAATAATTATCATGTCTCCCTACTTTCCTTGATCTCAGCAGACAGCAGATTTCTTTTAAGAAATGTGACCTTGGTAACAACCCCCCTGTAAACAATAAGACCACCTACTTAGCATGTGGTTGAGGCTGGATAGGTTTTACATCTGCTTTTGTGGAGAGCATGGACGGTTGCACTCAAAAGGGGCTGGGCAGTTCAAGACTGGGTTTGATTGACTTTCGCCAAAAATCTATGGATGAGGGGAGCTACGGATGTTATCACAACTTAAATTTGCATATCTCGACTGATTTCAAAAGATGATGAGTGTCCCCATTCCATACTCTCTCTTCCATATATTCCTTAGTCGTTATTAAGCTCAATTTCTCAAGTACTCATTCCTAACGTGATGAATTGAATGAATAATTGAGGCATAAGAGTAATACTCGGTACGTAGAATCAGTGTGGAATGGAGAAAGACGTACTATAAACCACACATTACTATGATTAATGTTACAATCTCATTGGCAGTTAATAACATTTGGAGCAAAATACTTACTAAAACGAGGTTAATGTATTCGTAAGCTTAGCAATTTTGATTGGATTAATTTTCTGAGAATCAAAGTGTTATAGAATTCGTCAAGGAAGATGATGTGATTAACCGAGGATAATGTTTTTTACTATAGTATGTGATATCCATTTAATTTCCGCAATCCAACTTTATGGATGAATACGTTGAGAATAAGTTTCATGAGTGTGTTTGATTTCCCACACATGTATATCAAAGCAAAGGGATTTTGTCTTCCTATATAGTCAAAACACAAAAGCTCGCGTGAGGTGCTGCTGAAGAGTACATATATTGGATATACGAAAAAAGGTAATTAAATTGAAGCGCATGGGTTTGGAGGTAAGGGGAAAAGGTTCCAGTGAGCTACAAATACTTTTCCATGGTTCCTAGATTGACCAAGTACAACTACTTGAGCTCTCATAACAGTAAAGAAGAGATCTATATGTGCCCTGTGCTAACAAACTATTAAAGTTCTAAATCGAATGGAAATGGAATACTCCGAAGCAGAGCACTTTTCCTGAATGGATTTCCAATTGAATTTTCTCTCCTGAGTGCTTCATTAACACTGGGAGGTGTAGTAAATATTTACATTATATAACTTACTAGTAATTATTTATATGAGTAGGCGTGAAAAGTAAAGGTGAGATGGATGGAAAATATTCGCTTCAACATTTTTACTATTATTTATGTTGTACATCCGTTTTAGTGATGACTGTTTTGCGTCAATAGGAATGTGAGTTTGGAAGGGAGAAAGCGGAGAAAGTGTGAGTTATACACTGGGAACGTGACATGCTCAGGAAAAGTAGTTATTAAACTGGATGAAATGAAATGTGAAATAAATTAGCAATTCATACGAGACAAGGACGTGTAAATTACCATGGGGATTTATTTACATCAAATTAATGGTTATTTGGCACTTGTCAAATCATGGCGTGCTCAAGTCCTGGGCCAGGTCATTAATTTAATGAAAGGAACCACGTGTACGGAATTTATTTGACGCTCATGAGGTGGTAGTAGGACTCAGTCATCAAAGGTGTTGCGCAATGTACATACAAGGAAGTGAATGGGCTCAGAGTCCTATTTTAGCTTTTATTTCATTATTATTGGACTTTTCGCACCTAATAAATACCTTTAAATCCATTGAATACTCCAATAAATTTGTACCTCAAATATTTTGTAAACCAAAGTTTTTAAAATTTGTGATGCATCGCATTCATCCAATTTTGAGGACTTCAAACGTGTAAGACGTCAAAGAGGAACGAGGTTTTTGCAATTAAACGGTATATGGAAAATGAAAAATATCGTCATGTTCTAGTTTATTGCATTTAAAACCATGGTAGTAAGTTAAAAGTAAAGGATTGATGAAAATTTTAACCTTGGTAAACGGTTGGATTAATTTCAAAAGAGTAAATTATTGTCAGTTCAGCTACGAACCGTTTGGAGTAATGGGGAGAAAAGTTACGTATATGAGGCCGTGTTATTTGTGTGATTGTTGTAGTAGATTATGTTGTAGGAGGAATTGGTTGCACGTTCCAACTGAAATTATTGTAATGGATGAACCCTTATTTGATCAAAGCTAACTTCACTACAATGCAATATGTATTTACGTCGTAGGATTGCATAAAACAGCAATTAATTGTAAACAAAAGTTTTCAACAGGAACACAATATGCGGATGTCAGTAATAATTCTCAAGCCACGGAAGAGGCGATGTTGGCTATAACTATTTCTGGTATTATTATTACTCCCAAACCCAAAGATTATAATGGGCCACACCTCAACTACCAATTTCATTCAAGTGTACGAATACACTTGAGTTCTTCAGTTCTACTCCAGCGCTTCTCAGGCTTCCGCATTCTATGTTTTCCATTAAATGTAAAACACTAGCAGTCCCCCCGTGAACCTGTGCCCACGTGAATTCCTAGCAACGTACGTCAATTCTTAACAATCAAGTATTTGACAGAACGTGCCTACATATCCGCATCGAATATTAGTAGTTAATACAGTAGATTCTCTATATAGTGGCACCCAAAGGATCCCAGAAATTCTGCCACTGTAGAGAGATGCCACTATAGCCTTCCATGCATTTTCCCTATTAATATTTAAGGTCACGCTACATCTGAAGGCATCACCGAAAAATTGGACAAAATTCTGTTGCCTTACGTCAAAAAGTAACTTAGATTCCATATAATTTAGTATTTTATCATTTTTCATCTGAAAATAGTACATATAATTTTGGCCAAAAAAGGAGGAAAACGTGCCTAAAACCAAAAAAATTCTTAAAAATTCTTCTATTATATAAAGATTTTTCAAAAAATCCTGCCACTATATTTATCATATATTGGTATTGGTATTTATTCATTTAGGTCCTTTAGGCTTTCGCCCATGACCAAACCACTATAGCATATACCTTAAACATGGGGAATCTCTGGGGAGGATTTGAGTCTGCCACTGTAGAGGGAATGCCATCTTAGGGGAAACCACTATATAGAAAATCTACTGTATTAGTAAGGATGAGAAATCTCCTATGCACGGCTTGCGAGTAACAACTAACAAGTGCCTTCAAATTGCTGATATGTAATCATGGCATTAATGCCGTCTAAAATCGTTGTGAATGCGTCACCTCTAACTTAAGTTTAGACAAAAATAGTGTTAGAAAAAACTAATTTTTTTCACATTGAAAATTTCAACCGCTAAGTATAGAATCGACATACATTGTAAAGGGCACGTTTAAAATGGCGTTTTCCATCTGTACCTGAAATGAAAAAAGGTATTCTGACGCTTGTTAGCATTCAGAGAATCCTAGACGTGACCCAGTTAAGCTAATATAAAGTCTAACCTAATTATTATCACTATACGTAATTAGAGTAAGTAGATTGTTAAAAACCTCCCAGCTTTAACAATTCCCGAAAAGAAAAAATTCTTGGCAATGGAAAAAGACAAAACTTTTGTTTTTTTTACAAGGAAGCTCCGACAAAGGCGAAAAATCTGAATATACGTAGACAAATTATGTACATGGAATTAAACATAGATCCCCGTCAGTCGAAGCCCACGAAGAAATACACGTGAAAATTACATGCTTTGCAAAGCAACAAAAGGAACAAACACACAAGTTTTAAGTAGAAAGTAAAAAGCTTGAAGCTTGCATTAATTGCAGACAATCTGCAGTTGCTTTCAAAGCTCTGTGTGGTTGCAAAAGAAATAAGAATTATCAGATGCAGCTGCTTCTAGTAAAAGAAATTGTCTGTCTATTCATTAGCTTCTGTAAAGCATTAATACAAAATTCAGCCATGCCTTTTTCTTTGAATTGCTCATCCCTTTTATGTTCGTCTTATTCAAAGGCTGCGTAGCTTCAACAATAATAATTAACAGAACTTTTACAAAGGCTTCTGGATCTACAATCATATCATCTTTTTTCTTCGAACCGATATTCCTAAGGCTTTTCTACAGATCAATGCAAAGCAGTGCATTTCTTAGAAGGTAGAGAAAGTCCCAGTAGGGATCATCGGAAATGAAATGCATTTGTTCAAGTAAGTTATTTTCTCACTAAAAGTTTTCATTTTAAATCCCTTGTTGTCCCCCTCTGGATTTATTGGTAGCCTTCTGTCCACTGAACTTGACTAGATTTTTAGACTCCACGTGTAAAATTAATGGAATAAATTATATGTAAGTAGTATGAATACTACTTATGTACGAGAAAAAATTTAAGTAAGCAATTTATTTTCCGCCGTATCGAATCTTATTTAATTTGCTTACCATTAATTCCAGTATGTGTATATTCCAGAATATTTACTAAATATAGAACAGGTAATTTGAGAATATACACTACACCGCACTGTACATATGCTGCTTCCTATGAAATGTTTATCCTCCCACATCCACCACATTATTTGGACTAGACCCTACAAATTAAGAGGATAGCTCCAATTTCTATAGCATTTCTACATTATTAGCTCCATAAATTCCGCCAATTCACTGAATTGGTTTCAACAAATATACAAATCATTGGAAGCTATACATAGAAATGTAAGGTGAGGAAATTTGTAATTCAACATTTCTCATTTCTTCGGTTACCACATATGGAAGGATGCCGGGAAAATCTAAAGGCCAATTTAATGAACCACGCTCAGTCAGGCCTAAAATAAAATAATTGTTAAGGACATCGGCATTTAACCTTTAGAGCTTCCTCCTTTCAAACATTCCCCCAAAAAGCAGCGTCCCCACTTGAAAGACTCTAAGAATAGCATTTTGTTTTAGTAGTTGATAACTTTCCTGGCAGTCCTTCCGTAAACACATCCCACCCTTGAAATTGTGCACTGAATTGGGGCTAAAAATTTTTTCCACTAAGTTGGCATTGCAAATATGATGAGTCATTCAGCGCCATCTAAATATCCCTATGAGGATTTTATGGTTCCATGTAAATGTACAAGCGTTGTTTTATCTCCAAATAAGAACACCATGCAGTTGTCCCTTCAGAAGTCATTTCCATGTTTATTTACCTACTGCGGTGAAAATGATGAGGTGATGAGGAATAGAAAATTGCATGGAGAATGAAACGAGTTGCATTTTTTATTTAATATTATGGGAATTCGAATTACGTACTTGAATAACAAATATTTCTTGGAAAAGAATCATTTCAAGACAACAATAATAATTAAGCTCTTCCAGCCTCCTCTGTATTGACACTTCCTTGAGAATTAAATGTGTGAGTGAGAGAAATAATTAAGATATGAGCTTTTCTTATTCCCTTCAATAACATTTAATTTAACATCCCAAATTTTGATATGTAATGACTTGCATTCTTAAAGTCTGTACTACAGACGTAGCATATATAGAATGCTTTTTATGTACTTTGAAACTATACAGGAAGGATATAATAATTTGTAGTATAATTGACATTTTATGAATAAAATTAGAAACACTACATGAATTCTAAAGAGGAAAAATTCACAGGAGTGAACATCCACCGGATTGATCCGGTCAATTTCCAGGGATGAGACTCATTGCTTCCCGTTGCCTCGCAGCTCTCCGAGCCTCTTCTGAATTACCATAGTCTGCAATATCCAGGCCATCTGTGTTGAAATGAATAAGAATTTTTTTTTATTTTCATTAAAAAGATAACAATTCATGGGCTAAGTTCTAAAAATAAGTTGTCTGGATTTTGGAATCAGAATTGAAGCATTTTATTTGCTTCCAAAACATTTTTATTTTTATAGACAGTTTATTTAGTAAATTTGATAGCCAGTCGATCAATTTCCTATTTTCTCGGAAGAAGTTTTCGAAGAGTCAAATTGCAATTTTTCCACGTGCTTACAAAAAATACCGAATTAAATTCAAAGAGAAAAATCCTGAGTGAGACTTTGTGAGTGAAAATCCTTGTTCACATAAAGAAATAACGATAATTCTCTGATATAAGACCTTAGCTGTTTAGAGCAATTGTTTTACCCACGCCACGGCAATGACAAAATTGAAGTAGTTCTACAAAATATAATAAAAATCAGGTAGTAAAAATGGAGTAAAATTTGATTGACTCTTACAATATTCCCGCTTGCTCACAGCTGCTGCAGCTCCTGGTGAGAACAAATCACTTGTGCTGACTTTCCGGTAAAACTCACTTGAGTTTGGCTCCGGGTAATTTCCAATGGAGCCTTTGGTCTTGTAAGGAAGCTTCTCCATCACACTACCAAAGGAGTGTCCCATTGTCCGAGCCTCATTTGTTGTTAATAAAGCGGAGAGAAGCCAAATGGCGATGGTAAAATTATTCATTTGAATTTTTGTCCCCGTATATTTTCAAATGAATAAACTTGGGGTAAAATCGTGTGATAGGATTCAAAGTAAGGAAAAACTTCCTTGTAACTTTTGTTGTGGTACAAGTGAAGGGTAGCGAAGGTAAAATTTAACTAGATTTTTCTCAAGATTTTCTCCTTTAATTTATAGGGGAGAGACCCAAAGTTCTTTGAAGATTAAAAGTTAAATTTAGTCAGAAGATCCGGATATAGAAAGAGCTGTTGAGTTTAGGAAAGGACGAGAAGTCCATTAGGTAATTAGGATTTAGATTTTTAAGCGTTTTAAGGAGTAAAAGCTGGAGGATTTTGCTCAAGGAGTGCTTTTCTAACGGGGCAATTACTTTTTAGAGGATTAATTTCCTGATTAAAGGCTTTGTATTTTAAGTGAGATTTAATTACTCCTTATGTACAGCTTATGCAATATTGGTCAATGGTTCCATGTATACTTTCCATAACATATAAATTTTTAATATTCTTACGAGAAATTGCCAGAGAGTGTGATACATCCATTAAAAAGCTAATTTTTTTTAGAACTTCCGCCTTATATTTTTTGCTTTCATTTTATCGCACCATTCTAGCATACATTTTTCATGAAGATGTTTTTTAACTGAAACGGTTGTTCTTTAACAACAAGTTTGCATATGAAATCCTATATTAAAATCCTGGAAAATGAGGAATTATTTGAAAACTTTCGGATCGACTAAAATTTGTATCCCATATCTCTGCCCTCATCCATAGCTACGTCTGTAACTAATCGTATCTTATTCGCCCCATCAAAAACAACAGGGAGCTCATGCTTTCAAGCTTATGGTCAAAATTTTTGCCTCGATGGGTTCTTTTCTGTCCAGTTCTGCTTTAATACAAGATTAACCCCAAACAGGATCATTCAGGATTGTTGCGGAAGAAAGCTGATGGAGTCATACTGTTGTATTGTAAACAAAATGTTTCCAAGAAACTCCATTTATTTTCCTTGATGTGCCTGATATGGAGAAATTTAGGAAGAGAATCATTTAAATTACATATATGTGATTTTTTTTGGATCAAATTAACTTTAGAGAAATATCCAAAGGAAATGATATTGCTTGAGGACATAGAGTTCTATGCTTCTGAAGTTCAAATACGTGGAAATATTTATGGTGGAATCTACAGGTTGCAAATATTCAATACTTTTTTCCTCTATGTTTGTGTGCTTTTATAGCCGTTTGATCTGTCCCATGGGTCGGTATTTCATATTTAGTACTTTTTGGGTTCTAAATGGAAAAATTCCATGTCACTTAACGTATCTTCATATATATAGCTAATTTATTTCATTTTATAATTAATTATCTACAGCCTGTATACTATTTATGTGCATAGTTCACTGTGCACATACGCATTTGCACAAGGAATTAAACAAATTTTCCCCATGCTTTTTACCCTTAATCTTTTAATTACAATAGATTATTACGTACACGTAGTATATGTACATTTAGCTAATATAAATACGACAAGACTGTGTTGAGTAATGTAAAAATTGATAAACAGGAAGAGCCATGGCTTTCACTTGAGAGCGAAGAGAAGCAGTTGAGATGAACTCTGCTCAACTCAAACTCAAATCGATGGAATTAGAGAGAAAACTATAGCAACAACCTATAAACCTTATGATCCTGAGTGCACATAACTTTATTCAAGAGCACATAACTTAGTTTCGCCAGTCACCCCGACCATAAATAAAAATCATTTACCAAACACACATACAACAAGCATAACTACGCTAGCAGTTAGAAATATATCAGCATAGAGATAGAACATGAGGATATTGTGCAAGTTCCACAGGGTATTCCTCTCCAAAAACCAATTTTTATTTTCTGTCATAAGAGGCTTCTCCTTTATTTGTAACCTTTATACTTTTACTGCATACATTGGGGGCACTACGATAAAACCGGATTTACTTTGAAAGCTTAACATAAGTGGAGGATTTTTTCCCCGAACGCATTAAGAAAATCGCCATTTCCTAACTACTTTACTGTTCACGTGCGTTGGAAATTGGAATTTGTTGCAAACTTCAAAACAGTCAAACACAAATGTGAATAAATTTTCCAACAAAATGTACATTTATGTCTTGATTCATTTTCCCCAGAATTATTAGCATCTGACAGATATAGAACTTTTAAAAATAAGAAATTAGCTTTATTTCAAATGCATATATTATATTGAAGTGATAATTTTACGCAATATCGTTTACAGTGTGCAATGATATAATAAAGTTATAAAATAAATACATAAAATATATAAGCTGGAGATTTCCATGAGTTTACCATCCCTACCTTGTCATGAGAAAAAGTTTGAGAAAATTTGAAAATTTTACGAATGTTACGGGTACCCGTGAAACTTAAAAATCTCCTGCTTAAATCCCATTTAAAAATCGCAATTTTCAATTTCGGGTTAAAAATCCAAAAAAAAAACCAATTTAAAAAAAATGCAAATATGAGTTATTTAGCAGGTGGGTGGCATGTCAAAAGGGCGTTTATATGAAGGGATACATCTATTAAAAATGTTAAACCCATGGTCTAGGGGGTGACACTTGAATAGGACTGCTTGTTAGTGGCGAAATAAAAGTACCAAGGAAGTAGAAGAGAACTGATAAAAATTACATTTAATATTTTGTATTACTTATAGTTTTCTAATGGTATACCGTTACACCTACAAGTTATTGCTTGAAACCCGCACTGCCTCTAGTGAATAATGTGGACTTCGTTCAGATTCCCGTTCTTCAGGTACTTCTCGTTTAGTTCAGGTACAAGAGATGTCGTTTCCTCCGAGTAAAAACGTACGTGGTGCCAGCATTTCAGTATTCAACATTTATTCTGGGTGGTTCATTGCACACATTTTTCAATAATAATAATAATGCTAATGGCTAAGGCTAACCTATTCCAAGGTCCCTGCCATGTTAATCTTAATAAATGCTTTATGTTATGATTTCCGCTGGGCACAGAGTAGAATCCCTGGGCGTAGCTAATTGATTGCCTAAGGTTGTGAAGGCTTATGCCACCTGATAAATCGATCGGATGATAGTATCGACCTGAATAAATATACTATTATTATCATTATTATTAATTGATTGCCTTCTTAGGGTATTTCATCTTTTACGGTGTCAAACCTCCAGATCCTGTTCCCCAGTTACTATATCAAAGGCCTTCACTTGAGTTTTGACTTGTCAGATGGATTTTGAATAGAAGAATCCGAAAAATATTGAAAAGGAAGAGGGTTACTTTTTCCCAAATGTGAATACGGAAAACGTTTTCTTCTGGGAATATATAACAGTGCTGATGAGTTTGTAG
>JAQFXU010005711.1:0-11257 GCA_034693705.1 Spatulosminthurus flaviceps | reverse complement strand
AGTTTTTCTTCAAGTCGGAGAAGATGTACGAAGAAGTAAGTATTCTCCAAAAATCTGTCTTTTTTTCCAAAATCTTATTAGTTCCTTGAGGATAAGCTGCTAATGATGATTGTTTCAGAACTTCGAAAATCATAGCAGCAGCAAGCTGGTGTTGGTGGAAAAGGTTTGCTTTTTTTTGTATATTCCAAAAATAAACTTGAAATTATCTGATTCATGGGGTAGATTTTCGGATGACATTTGCGTTATGTTAACCGCACAGGGTCCCAGAAGATATTAAATACGGCGGCGTGCGGCTATTACTCCAGGGAATCTTACTCTTGGACAAATTCCACTTTTTCTCGAGAAATGGCATATCACAAAAATCCTGCATGCACCACGAATAATAATTATTCTTACTATGTCAATAATACCAAGGAAGCTGAATTTGATACCATGGGAGAAGGAATATATATACAGAAGAACAGAAGAATAACACAACCTTGAATTAAATCACTGGCGTCGAATTTTTTTCTTAGGGGCATTCCATATAGAACCCTGTATGAATGAATTTGAATATTCTATAATACTGCCTCATTTATTAACATATGTACATACTTAATTATGATAATGTGATAATGTCCGTTCCGTGATAATAGATTCAATTTTTTTTACTCTATATATTTGTACACAGAACAGATAAATGATAAATATCAGTTCTCTTTAAAAGTTTGAAAACTTTTGGAAAAATATTATTTACATGATTTGATTTAATTTTTACCTTAATAATCAGATGCTAAATGTATACTGTCAATGTATGAGATCCAATTACCATGATAATGTGTATTCCTATCCTAATCCTAACCTACAACTAATTATTATTATTTTTGCCAATTATGTATGTATGAGCACTTAAGCTAGAATTATTTACCCTAGAATATTGTATTGTGTATATGTATAAAAACAAATATGAAAATTTTTTAACAACTAAACCCAACCTTTTGGATGTTCACAAAAAAACGTAAGGAGTACAAGTCAAATGGAAAAAAGTCGCTGGCCAATAATAATCCAAAAAGAAGTGAGAAAAACGAATAAATGACACACTTTCCCTTCTCCTTCTGTTTGTCACTTCCAATGCCGTTTGAGTCAGGAGAAGTTTCCAATGCGAGAACACTCCACAGTCACCATATACTCGTGGAAAAACAAAAGTGTTTCCAGGGAAACGGGTTAAAAATTCAAAATGTACTAAGACGAAAGGATGGCAATAAGGAGTTACACGATAGAGAGGATGGAGCTTCAACCCTTCAATGTATTTTATGCAGAAGAGTGAGAGGAACTATGAACATCGAATAACTGGTGTCAATGGAATACTTGGGCTTCCTTCGTAAAACTACTATCTCCTTAAAGCCCATTCTCCATAAGAGAAGTTAATGGTTTGTCAGCCCTTCTGTACTATATAGTCCATATATAAGAAAGTATAGAAGGTTATAGTCGTATAATAGAATGTGTATGTGTAGTTTAAGAGTGAGGAGTAAATATGTTTGTAAAAAGTTGTATATACGTTCACCGCACCGTCAGAATATAATGTTACTCACTTTAACAGCACACTCAGTGTGTGCTCACTTACATGACGAGGAGGATGGAGTATAGTAGTGTACATAGGAAAAAAGATTAGGAAAAAGTCTTTGGGAGTAGTCAGTGTACACTTCCATTCAATGTCTAGTAATATAGTGAATTCACTTGCCCATGCTTGGTTAACTAACTATATGTGCATTTTGTAGAGTAACACGTTGGAAAGGGAAAAATGTTCAAGACACTCCTCACTTATTTGATTCAAGCTCTTTGATAACTTATGTATATGCATGTACAAGAAGCCAGATAAAAACTCTATACAAGGGGGGATACAATTAAGATACATACGGAAATTACAATAGATATACATAAGGAAGCCTCATGTATACAATATAAGGTTCACGCCAACCACGCAATGTTCCCAAGTCCACTAAAGTAAAGTGTGTTCCCCTTTTTAGCATATGTACTATATACAGCATAATGTTGATTTTGGGGGGGGTGTATACACTATTACTTTGGCACTCTTGAGTGACTTCAGTCCTCCAGACCTTTACCTACATAAACGGTTATTGACGATACATATTGCTAGTATGCAAGTCCAAAGAGGAAACACACTTGACTGTGTATAAATGGCATAACGAGAAAGGTACGAAATATAGAATTCACGGTGAGAGAAAGAGAGAGAGAGACATTGCTCATTATTTTTGTTGGTGCTCCAATCCGTAACTACTCACTATATGTAGTTATATTAGATGGATGCCCCACTAAAATCCTATAGCAGTACCTATACATTTGGATATACTTCTTGCTCCATGCGTGTGTGTGTGTGTAGAAAAATGTGCATGGATTCCTGATCCCTTTTAAAGGAGTCATCTTTTTTTTCCAACATGTGAGGATGAGGAATCGTGAGGAGGATTGAGAGGATGCTCTCTGTGTGAAGGAATCTGTCAGAGTATGTTCGTCTACTTACATACAATTAGAGAATTGAGATGCATATGTAGGATGTTACGTAGCAGGGAGGCTTTTTACCATAACAACAACATTCTACACTCCACAAGAGAGGTTCATGGTCTTGAGCCTTGTTGAAAACCACAGCTGAAGATGAAGAAGAAGAAGAAGAGGATGCAATATCTAAAATGCATTCAACGAATAATTCCCGATCTCCTCTTTTCTCTCTATACATGAAGTGCTGGAAGCGGAATAATACAAACCATCTAATACCGGTATCACCCTCACCACAAACACAAACGCTTTCATGTTTAATAGTAAATTCTGTAGTAAATGTATTCGGATCCGAGCATTAAAGGAACTACCCAATCTTTCACACATGACAATAATTCCTTTAATGAATTAATCCAATGTACCACGAATCACAGTTTTAAACACCGCTCTCTCCCTGGGACCGTCGCCTTTGGATTGTATTCCTTCTTTTTTGTACATTTTTTTTACGAGGAGAGCTTAAAGTCCACAGGGAATTTACTTATACAACGGGACAGCGACAGGAGCAAACAGCTGCAACATTATTGGCTTCAAGGAATATTAAACCTTCCGGCAAAAAGTAAAGATGAAAAAAAGAAGAAAAAAAAGAGAAGCTACAAGTGTGCAAAATCGGGTAGCTATGGAATTATTACAATTAAAATAAATTGCTTCCAAGCTCTATACATGGTAATTACCTCGACTGGTATACACTCACTATAGAAATAATTGTAAACTTTAATAACATAATAAATCACTGCCGGAATGTTAATATTAGTTTCCTACCCATCCCCGTATAATTTCAAGGTAAATAACAATAAGTCATTCGCAGCAACATAGGCAAGGTATGAGCTTTATCTGTAGAGAGAGAGGTGCAGGTATAATTATTAGCCATCGATACTAATCCTAAAGATATGCTACATAAACACACTAAACTTGTTCCCAATGGAATGTACATACATTCCTGCATACTACATTCACCGTCCCTCAGAAATTTCCCTCGTTTCTTCCATAATACTGTAAAATATATTTAAAAACGGAAAGACTCATTATTATTATGTACATCAATATAACCTAGACAATTATTTTTATTTTATGGGATTTTTGTGTCAGGTGTCTTCCGCCGGGCGGGCGGTCGGTTATACTTGGTGGGGGCATTGATCTCCCCTCCGGCACATCGTGATCTGATCACAATACTAATTTTTTTCCAGTCTCTCCTCTTCTATATAATACTATATACTAATATACTATATGAATCCATACTAGACAACCCTAGCCTTTCTCCTTACACACCTCCATATTACATATATGCATGCTCATCACATGGACCTTCATTAAAAGGAAGCTACATGTTATTATGAAGGTGGATGCATTCACGTTTAGGATTTTTACATGTATGTATAAACACGGTAGTAGCAGTAAATATAGTGAGAGAGAGTAGAGCCGAACACCTTTTTTTCTACAAAACAAGTACCATAGCTACTATACGATGAGCGTAAAATATTTCATTGTCATCATAAATACGATAAGCGATGGTCTAACGTTTCTTTTTCCCTTATATAATAATTAAGTGAGATTCTTCTTTCCATCCATCCCAAGATTTTCCCAAATCTCCATAGACATAAGTGTGCAAAGCTGTATAATAGCTACAAACCTTAAAATCGTGCTTCCCAAAATCTCTTTTTTTCTCTCCTCACAAGAGCTTTCCTATTTCTATGTAAGTATTTTATAGTAGAAACTCCTCCTTTATACATTTTTTTTTATATAAAAAATGTACACACTATCATAATTAATTATATTAATAGAATATGAAATGCATCTCCTCCTCACCTATCTTATAATTATTGCCATATTACTTTTACTACTACAGTAGAGAAAATCCCTTCAACTCTCATCATAATTAACTTTTGCTTAACATCCAGTCATTGTTGATTTTTTTTTAGCACAACATCCCAGCAAGACTCTCCCCTCTCTTGCATTTACACGGATTGATAAGAAACAGCTTTATTATCAGATAATCGCTTGCTTTATTTTTAAACACCCTTTGCTGGCTTGCTTCCCCTTGCATACATAGATAGAGATAGAAGCTAGAAATAATACAAAGGGTTCAAGATCCATTCCTATTCCTGTAAATGGCTTGGTTCAACATTTTCTTTTTTTACACACACACACACACCACCCTCACTCAACAACTTACATCTCTATGTATATCCTCGTGATAATTATATTGTAATGATCCATAAGTATCTCTTTAAGTCTGGAAAGCACATGAAAAAAATCTTTTCTTTCCACCATTCCACGTATCTACTTTACGTACTACTACGTTTCTTTCTTACCACACCAACAACATCATTATTCCCTCAACGTTTGTTATATTTATAATGACAATCAAAATAGGAGATGGAAATAGATAGGGAGAGAATACAAAATAATCCTTGCAAATTCCATGTGAACTACATACATCATGTCAACTCTTGCCTCCTTCCTGCACTCAATGATTTATAGTGGAAAAGATTTTTTTTTATTATTTACACAATAACCAAGAAATAAAAAATAAAATTATTCAAAAGCTATCAAGAGAGAAAATAAGAGAAGGAGGAAGTAACAAGAAGAATCACTATAGTATAAAGCTTTTTCCCCTCGAAAGTACAGCCGCGCGCCGGTCTCTTTGACTAATATAATGTTGTTGACTACAAAAGATATTGGGTGTAGAATATTTCGCAGGTCGTTGAATGGATTACAAATGCTTAACATTTTCAATATATTTAATGAACTATATAGTAGCGGCAGGCATACATATATTTGTAAGAATAAGGAGCCGTCATTTTTGAAATCCTGACAACAATTATTATTACAATACCAAATGTATTTTTTACAGGCCATTGTATATCAATAATGCATATAGGAAAAAGTTACATGTATTTCCATAGTTTACGAACGAGTGGGAAGATATATCTGTCTGATAAGTCTCTACAGATAAAAAAAAATGAATGCATATTTGGAAAAGAGAATCAAAAAGAAAAATTGTGTCAAATGGCTCTACGGTTGGAAAATCAACAAGACAAAAGGTTGAAAGTTAAAAAGATTGAATGAGTGAGTCTTCATACATTGTATAAAGAATAAATGTAAGAAGAGCAACAGAAGTAAACTTCACATCAATTATTATTGTTTTCTTTCCGCAAAATGAATATCACGTATTTAAAATCTACGAGCCAAACAATATAATCCAAGGTGCGTGAATACATATACAATTTTTATATTTGTACGGTCGGAAATAATAATTTTATTATTATTATTTTTAATTATTGAATTCATATAAAAATTGATAATTTCTTGTAAGCAATACAAAATACAATAGCTAATTCTTATTAAAGGTACAGGAAGAAAATAGGAAAGAGAACATCATTGAGAATCAAATGTACGAAACAAATTACAGCCATTCAAGTCATCTCCGTCAAGTGCCAATGCATACTATGCGTATTCTTGTATAATATAAGTGTAACTGTACATGGAATTGGTTTTAAGAAAATGAAAGCATGTCTTTTCCCTTTATGGCTCTTGTTTTACACGAGACGAATAAAAAAAATGTTTATTGCTTTGAGAATTTAACGCTCTGCCTATACATCTTCTCTCATCTCTCATGAATGATCATCAACACAACACATCTGCCCGGGTGGGGCAGGATAGATATTGCACCTTCACACTTTCACATGCATCAAAAACAATAAAGAAAAATGCTTCTTCAACTCATCAGACAGACAAACTTGAGGCTTTAAAATTCTCACTTTGGAGGTTATAAAAACAGAGACATGGATTTTTTTATGCGTTTAACTACACACACATAATTTAAGATTTTTTTATGCATTTAACTACTTATATAGATTTTTTACACATTTAACTACACTTAGACTTTATTATTTATAGGCTTGTACTGTTGCCTACACGTAAAGTTGAGAATTTTCTATATTAAGAGTGACAGCAACCCTAATCATTCAATAATATAAATAGAAACTGATTAGATTATTATTACTATAATTAGTTCCACATGATCTAGCCTAGAAACCTTTTTCTTTTTGAACTTGATTTTGTCCGAAGGGAGAGGTCTGTTACATGTTGGTTGGAATCATTTAAAATAATATGTATGTATACATTTCCAACCATTACGAATGATGAACTGTATTGTGATTCTACTAAAGTGGACCAACATTATTTAAAGTAGGAACCACAGATTTGTGTATCCATGCCAGAGCTCTGGGCTATGTGCATTAAAGGTAATGGTCTGTAATATATTTCCGTGTAGAGAGGAAATAAATTATATATGTTAAATACATACGTATATAATTCACAAGAGCAGTGGGAATTTAAACCTTAGGGAGTTTTATACCGTGAATGCAAACACATATATAGACGCAGGTGTGGAAGAGAAAGAGAGCTTTTGAGTTTAATTCCCTAGATTAAAAATTTAAATCAGGGAGTTGCATGAGCAATAATTGAATAAAGTCGAGAGGTAAACAAAACCATAGCAATAAAGCCTTTTCTGGAATTTAACGACTGCCCCCGAAGAATATTAATACTCTCATAGAGTCAAACATAGAGACAGAGATGTTAAATTTTTCAAGCTCCGCACAATTATTGTATGAAGGTGCCCAAACACAAGGGATTATATATATAGATATATCTTTTTATATACAATTTATATGTATGGAAATTATAAAGGTAAAAACCTGAATCATTATATAAAGTATAGGGAGAGCAGAGATAGCAGCAGAATATGAGAGAGACAGAGAGAAAGAGAGGAGGAAATTACAATGTACATCAGAATAACATGAAAAAGACATAGGCTCTTGTACATCAAATTGAGATAATGAAAATGTTCTATCCGTAAATTATAGATAACCTCGGGTCGGTTGTGTTACAGAGTTGCTTTTATTCTATCTACGAATCTTGTTACAAGATTCATGTTCATTCCGAAACAGGAGTATCCAACTGAATTTTTTATACACTAACAATTTGCATATAGATATACCTCTATGAAATCCTGAAGCAGGAAAAAAATTCCTTGAAAAGTTAGGTTTCATTTTGTGGTTGACATAGGATTAGAATTTTATATGCGCTTTAAATTATTTAGAGCCAGAACAAAAATCCTGGTTGTTCTCAAGTTACTTTGAAATTCCGAGTATCTCGACCTCGACTTTTAAATCTTTAGAAATTCATTGGATTTTTTTCCTTGAAAATAAAACAGAAACAAAGGTCTTTTCAAAGTATGCTGAATATTAAACACGTAATTTGCAATTTGATAGTTGGAGCTCTGTAGAGAGAGAGAGAGAGAGAGAGAGAGAGAGAGAGAGAGAGAGAGAGAGAGAGAGAAAATTGCATTGGTATTTAGTTATTTGTCGTTTACTTTGATAAAATAGGAATGGGGATGTGAGGGAATGTTGTTGACATAGAATTAGATGGGCTTCTGTGTGTGAAAGTTTTTTTCCCTTGGGACTTGAATGCAAAACGGATTCATCAGCATGGTCTAATATGGAGCATGCCTCCCGGCTCGTATTTGCTTTTTAAGGAATTGCCTTTATAAATATTTTGGATGTGAAAGGAGCAGGATTAAAAGGCATGATGATGAAGCATGTCAGGAGTATAAGAACAGTACGTACAGTACGTAAAGGGGTAATAGGAAAATCAGAACTAATGCGAGGAATAATTTACTTTGTCATATAAAAAGAGAGAGAGAGAGGCAAATCAATAAGTATTTGATTTCCTCTTTCCATTATGAAAATTACAGGAAAGTTGCTTGTTTACATGAGAAAAAGGGTTTTAATGGTCCAAAGGAAAAGTTTCAGACAACAGCAGAAGTTACTGCTACGACATGTTGTCCCAAAATGTCAAAGGAATGAACGAGTGTAATCATCTCTTTTGACTGTGTTCCAAAACCGAAATTAATTTCCAAGCTTGGATGAACCCAAAATGCATCCCCTTGTGTGTATAAACATGTCTTTCCATATACTATATATACAATACAATGAAAACTAAGTGTGTTGCCTGTGTTTGAACTTTTTCTATTAATTTTATATTGAAGTCCTCATCTAATTTTAATTCTCTTCTATGTATTTTATTATTTAAAACCTGAATGATTGAGGGGCACTTTCCAGGTCAAGATTTATAATTAGTTTATTTTTCAGGATATAATACCACCTAAGACGCTATAGTTATGTTACCCCTAGTCCAGGGTGCACCTTTCTATTTCAAGATATGTCAACTTTAGTGTGTACTTTCAGGATTTGGGGTTTGTTTCAAGGCAAGACAGAGATTTACTTTCCGAAATGTGGACAAGTTCGTGTTTCAGTTGACGTTTATCAATTTACAGGAATGATTTAAAGCATCTCCGCTAACTCATTCAGTTATGAAACTCAAGAATTATTACTCTGCACTGCGACTATGTAAATAACTCCCAAGTGGGAAACGTATGCTTCCTTTAAATCGAGCCAGAGTTTTCTACCTTTATTAATATAAATCTCACAGCCGATAGTCGTGTGAGGTAAAATTTATGGCACCTTCACCCAATTTTTAAGACAGATTGGCAAAAATGTTGCTTGTCTTATTAAATAATAATACGAGACTGGGCAACGCTGATATTCTCGGCGGAGCAAAGTCTAGGAAACAATTAATATTGATATGACTAAATGACACATTCTCTACATGATGAGGACGAAGCCATGCAGTGTAAGGGTTAAAAGCCCTAGAAGCGTTCACATTATTACTATATAGAAAAAACTAAATATAATATCTAACCTGCTCTGTTCATGTTGTTGTTGTTGATGCTCTTGCGGAAGAGACGCTGGCTGTCCCGTTGAGATCATAATTGCGTAATTGTTATTGATTTGTTCCGGATGATGGATAGTTGCGGGAGAAGTTGGTCGAAGTCTGGTTGCCCCTCGGCGACCTCCCATCATTATCTCTCTCCCCGCAGTAGTAGTTCCTCTATTAGGTTGTGTGTCAACCGAAAAATGACTAGGGAAGTTATCATTGTGACCGCCGTGACGAAATTGTTGTTGTTGCTGTTGATACAAGGATGAGGAATAGCCAGGAATAACCTCTGGTTTAGAGATTTTGAAAGCATTGGCACTGTCATTGCTGGGACGGCCCGAGGATTCTCTCTCCTGCTGTTGCGGTCTCATCCCGCTCGTCCCTAGAGCCATGGAACGATAAAGCGGGTCTGTGGCGAATTGATTCTGGTTGTAATTATTATAAGAATAGGAAGAATTGGCACACTTAACATTCCCTGACCACTGAGTATTATTCCTCTCGGAAAAAATCCGATTGGAAGGACCACCAACACTGGTTTTGAACACATTATTATTGAAGCTATTAGCGGTCGGGGGTGGGGATGAGCCAAAATTCGGGGCTGGGGTCGGGGAAAGAGGTCTTTGTAAATAGCCAACATTGGCCACCACCAATTTTGCCCTCTCTTTGGTCAGCATCGCAGTCTCGTTATCTGTCTCACTATTATTAGTACCACCGTAAGGTGAAGGAACTGCACCCTGAGGGGATATTAGTTTTGGTAAACTCTCAGACTCTCGACGATTGTTCACTGATTTAATCTCATCCGTTTCTGGACTCACTTGACTCTTCTTCCTCGCGTTTGACTGCTGCTGCTGCTGAATGACGGGGTAAGTTGTAAGTCTCTCGTTTGGATCTGGAGACTGCTGCTCCTTTTGAGGAATTTGTTGCTGTTTGGACCTCCTCCGATGATGCTGCTTTTGTACCCTCTCCTCAATTTGTTTCACTTGGACCGAGACGGGAACGGGTAGTTGGACTACGGTTGTTGTATTCTTTTTCTGCTGTTGATCCGCCGAGTCTAAATTATCTACAGAGCTGGATCCAATCTTGGTACAAAAGGATGTAGCAGAAACAATGAGGTGGAGACAATTATCGGATTTCGCGCCTTTCACTCTCGATTTATTATCTACAGTTAATTTGGATTTCCTTCCCGATGATGGAGTCGGTGTGGTGGTTGTAGTGACAAAGATTGGCGTTACGCCTGGCAATAAATTCTTACAATTTGTTTCAGATGAGGATCCAAAGAGACCTTGAGGTGTCAATGGACCAATTTTCCCATTGTAGAAACCACCACCAGCACCAGCACTTGCAGAATTTGTCGATAAATTGGTATGACTATGGGCATTGGGTCGAAGATGGTTCTCAATACTATTGCTGCTCTCACTCGACTGTGTACCTTTCCGACTTGTTCGTCCTAAGATATCATCCAGAGATTTAGCATTAAAAAGTCGGCGCAGTTTCACTCGTGGGAAATTCCAACAGAGACTTTGTTGTTGATGTTGCTGCTCCTGCTGCTGCTCCGGCTGCTGCTCCGCTTTTCCCCGACTTGTCAAATCCACTACCTCTCCAGCCTGTGTACATATACAAAATATACAAGATATCACTTTTATGGCTACTTTTATATCAAGACATATCAATTTTAGTGACTTCCCTCTACACGGATATTAAATTCTTGTAACTTATTTTTGTAAAAAGCGTAAGGCCAAAACGTATATCTACAGGATTTTGCCATGAACTTATCCCCAGCCCAGGAAATAAGACCAGGGAAATTCAAGCTCTTTTATGTCAAGGTGGTTCTCACATTTAATGTTACTTGCTCTTCTTCTTCTTATATATATGTATATCCACCAACGAGAAATCCCTTATTGTAAAGGTAATAACAAACGGATACTTTTTT
>JAQFXU010005710.1:0-11258 GCA_034693705.1 Spatulosminthurus flaviceps | reverse complement strand
CAAGTACATGGTCAGGTTCTAGCAAAGTGAAATGGAAAATTATTTTCCCAACTCGGTCGAAGTAATGTTTCCTTAACATATACCAGTAAAACGTCAACATCAATGTGGATAATTAATAAGTTTGTATCTATATTGGTATTTCTGTCAGCTGTAATGCTTAATGTGAATTTTGTGCATGTTTGTGGCTACTTGATTTATTTGGTCAGGGAGTGTTTTTTTTATTTTTTGTGACCTTTTGTAGTTTTTAGGCGATTTTGTGTAGTTTTGATGTCAAAAGATGAAATTAGAAAAGCGAACATGTTTCTGTGTTGAAATTATGAATATGATTCTTTTATGGTCATTGTCATCCTGCATTTGTTTAGTTGTAGGGAAATCCAATAAATTATCAAATAAAACCATAAAATGACCATACCACGTGACATATGTTTAAAATATATATCAAAAGTGAAAGTGAATGTCGCCTACATTGTATATACTGACGGCTGTTAGCTGCTTTAATTGTCGGCTATATTGCATAATTTGTCGGCTGTCGGCCATCTTGCACTGAAAGCCGACAAAGGTAGGCCAGATTGCATAAAATTTTGTCGGCTGTCGGCTACATTGCATCTACCCAAATCGTTGAGTTGGTCAAGTCTGTACAATTTCAGATTATTCCACCTAATTTGGTAGGTAATTTGATAGAACACGTTTTGGTAAATTTTCGAAATTCAAATATTTACCCACCAATTTTTGAATTTCGGAAGATAAAACGGTTTTCAAATTTTGGGAATAAAAATATTGTAAACGAATAAATTAATGTTTAATTAAATAATTGTCAAATCCGTGGGTAAATATTTGAATTTTGAAAATCGACCAAAAAATGTCCTAGAAAATCAAATTACCTACAACAAATTGAAACCGTTTCCGCTGACTCTGAGTTTGTAACAATGCAAATGTATGTAAAAGGTGCTTTGTTGCATGAATAGAACTTCTGCTCTACCGTAGCCAAATAATGTGCAAGGTATTTACTGGATTTGTTATTCGTAAACAAGGAAAATGAAACTCAATTAGATAAATTAAAGGTGCCAAGCCAATAATAATCTTTATGGCTTACAAATTCTCACCAGCAATTTTAACTTTCGGCTGATAACAAACAGTTAAACTATGACAACAAAGAAACCATCCGTGACGTTTCACAAAGCGCTTTTAAAATATCTTTTAAAATATACAGTCAATTTTTGTACTGATTCAGGAATAAGACGAAAATAAAGTCATGAAATGAAATGAAATATCAAAAGTTAAATGCCCATAAATCCGTCCCGTTAGTAACTCCATAAATAAATCCAAATGGATTTTTGTACAGATTGTGTATATTTCCAAGCTTGCAAGGTCATGCTGGACGAGAAGACTCGGCGACAAATACGCTCATTTTAGTTATTATCATTGTTTGTCCTAGCTTTTTGCTTATAAATTACTCAGTAGGCGTTCAGCTCAGACAATAAAAATATTTTTTAAATTGAAAAAAATGTGGGGCTCATGCTTCGATTTATACCCGTAGGTCTAACCGATTTGTCAACCATCTTAAGCCTTTATTTAATTTAGTTACAAAGTTTCATTGGTTAAGCCTGTATCTATGAGGAATCCTCGCACGAGCTGTCAAAGGTCTGAGCGGTCAAGGGAAAAACCCAGTGGGAGAAAACCCCTTTCCTTGAGCCAAATTACAAACTACCCTCGGGATTCGAACCCGAGTACGCCTCAGACAACCCTCGAATAAATCCGAGTCCATTGCCGCTACGCTAATGGAGCATGTCAATATATACAACAGATTCACCGTTAATCAGCCGAATCCAATATAATTATGTTTGAGTAGTTTTTGGGTGATTCTAGAGAGGTCCCACTTTACAAAAAGTCCTTTTTTTACGAAAAACCGAAAATCGATAGGTAGTACCCCTATTTGTGTTGTCTAGTAAGCTTAAGTTTCAAATTTCAAGTCATCCGGATGTTCCAGTGCTAAGACATTGTGGGAACAACTTGAAAAGGGAAAAATTCCCCCAGCCGAGGAGGCGCATGTAGGAATGTTTTCATTATTTTTCCCAAGCCTTACTATAAGTACCCCCAACAAGAAAAAAAAAGTTGATCAATTCAATTACCATCGTGCAAAGTTGTGGTTGTTCCTAATTATACAAGCTCTTTATCATTCGTGGTTGTTTTTAAATGCTCAAGTGTTTAGGCTCATCCATCTAGCAGAATTGAGTTTGCGATTCCAGGGAAATATAGTTTGAATGGCGTTGAATTTAAGCATTACACATTCTATTGATGCAGGTTGTTCCTACGTAAATCTTTCCTGGATATGGGATATACATGTAGGGTAAACACTCCATATTTTACCTTATAGAATTTAACCAGGACTTTTCAAAAGTAGATTTTTCACTTTCAAAATGACGACACAAATGAAATGTACAGTGATCCCCATTATCCTGTATCATACTAACGTGCAATTTTGATTTAAATACAAATTTTACAAAATTTTTGTAGATAAAGTGCAAGTAATTATGAATTTTACTTTCAAATGTAATATATTGCCAGAAATTTGCATTTTCGAATTCAAATAAAATGTAAACTCAGGCTGTTAGACCTTCACGCTGTCTGGAGTTTTTTCCAGACGCAATATAATGTAAGTCTCCCAGATTTCCCCCCTGCCCTGGAAGACACCAGCTGGAATCTCTACACATCGTGCGAAGTTTTGAGAAAATATTATTATGAGTGTACTAAAAATCTGCTGCATATTTCATTGATTTTCCAATTTACAATTTCCTCTGATCTCTGGAAGGAATTAATGCACGTTATTCTTTTCAGAAATCTCGAAAACTGGGTAGGCTCGATTTTTTAAAAACATCTGTGTTATTTTCAACTTGTCGAATTTACGTATATGGTTGAAGGGAAAAATGAATGAGAGGGCACAAAGTTTTCATAATCTTTTAACTATGTTGAAGCTCAACGCCGACTAAAGCATGTTTTTGGAATAATCAAGTGCATACCACGCATTGATAGTTGGATGTTGTTTTTAAGAAAATTATGAGCACGTTGGGGGTGGGGGGTAACAAATTAACGGAATTTCCATTGGGACTTGGGATATCATGGGATGTAAATATTTTTATATAATTTCCATCTGCATTTAAAAAAATGTACAATATCATCAATTATTGCCATGTGGTAAGCGCAATTAATCATTTCTATGTCCACAAAAAACGAACATGCTTATGAGGATGGTTATGATTAGAGGGAGGTAGGAGCAAAATTTTTTTCCCTAAATATTTTGCAAGCTGCAAACTAATTTTTGCTAATAGATTTAAAATAGTTAGTATAGGAATAATAATAATCCTTTATGAGTCAGCAGGACAACAACCCCACAAATGTGTGAATCCGATTTTTTAAATGTTCAACGTCTTTTCTTGAAACAGTTAAAAGTTTTGCCAAAAATAAGTGGTTTTGCATGCATTGCAAATTAGCACATTAATCCTATAAAAATTATACTGTCTACGACCTAGTAATTTTCAAAAAATTGCTATTTTTACTCTATATTTTGAACCTATTGTTTTGCAGTTGAACCCAAAGTTAAACTGATCAATGCCAAAGGGTTAAAGGGAAATATGCATCAAGTTTAAATACCCGTTTCACTTTAACGCCGACTATACGATCTTGTTAGAATAATTCAGCCATTACATCAAGGTAGTTTTTGCACAATAACAACCACGTTTTTAAAATGAATCGTGAAACCGTGAGTAGCAATTCCTAACACAAATTCCAGGAAATTACTTGGGGTTATAATTATTAACACAAAAATGAAATGGAATGATCATATTAACTACAGTACATAAAAAGCTTTTAAAAGAATTTATATGCTTCGTAAGCTTCGACAATTCCAATTTTCTAAATATGAGCTGTGTATAGTATATAAGGCCTACATAAGAGTAAATATGGAGTATGTAAGTCCTGTATGGTCTGGGAATTTAACCGAATTTCAAAGGAAGAAAATCATGATGTTTATCAATAATATTAGCGAAGAGAGTAACAAGTAAAAATTATAATGCTATAGTCTTAGAGAACTACGCCTTCAATCAATAATCACAAGATTTGAAAAATTGCGGCTTAGTTTTGGAAAATCTATGTACATTAATCCTAAATGTAGATACCTTTTAAACTTATAGTAATCTCAATACTAGTACTTACAATACTAGATCTAGAAAACGAATTAAGGAATTAATGTGTAATAGATGTAGATACTATTCAGTAAGGGTGGGCGCACATAGAACCTTTTTCTTCCGTAACCGTAAAAAGTTTCTTCCGTAATACGGAAGGAACGTATCTCGTAATGCTTATCGCTTTCAATGGTAACAAATAGTTTCTATGTGTGTGGTTCCTTCCGTACCGTAAAAACTTTACGGTTACGGAAGAAAAAGGTTCTATGTGCGCCCACTCTAATCCCCTCTATATTAAGATTATTATCAATCAAAAGGAGTTGGACGAATAATATAAGCATTACAATAATTATTTAAGTCTGCAATCTTCAACTACATCTTAAGCAATGAAAATTGTTTTGTCCCAAGATGAAGGAATTATTTCATTCGTCAAAAAGTTGTTGTAATTTTGTATGCTTTGGACAATAAACCTTGTTATTATTATTTTTAAAAAGTATGATTTGCTTACTTACAATTAGTAGTTTGTCAAGCTTTGACGCCATTCACCAATTTTATTTAATGTTTTTAGGCTCAATTTTAATAGGTGAAGCATTTATTAAATCGTGTCGCAGTTGCAGGAAACTTGGTTTGAGGAAAGATGAAATGATTGCTGGATCCTTGGGTGTGGGATATTTAAAATAGAATTAATTTGTCTGCCTCGACTCGACTCAGCTAAAACTCCGCGCACATCTATTTCAAATAGGAACGCTCTGAATGTCATGGTGAAAAATGAAGGGATTGAAAATATTCGTCTTCATTTGGTACTATTTTATATTTGAAGGGAAATGTGCGGTACCAATTTTCTAATTTTGATTAAAAACGTTATCTTATTGTTATATTGGAAAATCCATTCATGACACTTTTCTCTGGGCAAGTATTTTTTCCTGCATAATAATTACAGAGGGCAACAATAGAAATAATAATTATTATTCAGCATTATTTACCTTGTTTGAAACTTGTTCAATCAGTTGAAAACTCTATGGAACTGGCAATAAGTTGTGGAGCTGAAATTCTCTATTTTTAAAAATTAAATTTTGGTTTCAAATCTTTTGAAAATTGAGCTAAAAATGCGATTTGATTTGTTGTCCCTTAGCTTTCTACTTTTCTTCTGTGCCCCACCGTAAGCTACGTTATTGTTAAGCTCTCTATACATAAATTTAGGGTTTCATGTAAAATGTTTTAAATGGCGTTGAAGTTATACAACTTTCAACCCTTTGGCTTAAATTTGTCCTAAACATTTCTCACTAAATGATATTTTCAGAAAATGTTTAACAAATCTGCATATATTTTGAAATTTTTCTCGGGTGTTGGTAATTTCCCCGGTCAAAAACTACACCCCGGCGTACCCGGAACCGCGGTAAGTTCCCAGATTTCCATTAACATTAGGAACATTGGCTGAACTAAAAACCCTGGCGGAATTGAAAACCCCGGAGGAACTAAAAATTATGTTTGAGGAGATTTGGCAACTTACCGGTGTTCCGGGTACGCCGGGGTTGAGTTTTTGACCGGGGAAATCGCCAACACCCATTTTTCTCTGATTCTTCCATTGTTGCATTACTGAAGACCAGGAGAAGAAATTCAATTCCATTTCATCCCGTTTAAAACTTATACGAGTTCTATTGCATCTCTAATAGTAGCCGAAAAATTGTGCTAAACCAATATTTTTGAAAATGTAGGATAAGCTTGATGGATGTTCATGAGAAAGAACTTTTTAAATCCATTAAATAATATTTTTGGTTTCCCACAGGCCCCATTACCATTAATCATTAGTACTATATTCGATATTGATTTCCAAACTTGCTACTCCTAATTGTTTGCTTTAAACCTGAATTACGTCATCCATATTGCTTAGTGAGAAATTATAGTCGGCGTTGAGGCCAAACAAAAAGTATTTTTTCTAATACAGATAAATATGTTATGGTTATGCAAGGGGACCATTTCCATTTGGTGATAAACCGTAGTCATTTTACCTTACTTTAATTTTGCATTGTACCATTTACATACTCTTCCACTTGTACTTGAAATTTATGTTGTTGAAGCTTTGTTTTGACGAACATGAGCCCACTATATAATAAAGAACAATAATTTCTATTAATACAATAGACTTTTCCTATCGTTCCTTTCTTAAAATTTATCTCTATTCCACATGAAATTATTTCAGGCTATTCAGTTCTTGAGTCGGTTAACAGTGAATGCTCAAATCATAGTTGTTACACGTTACAGACATTTGTGATGCAAAATTTTCACGGCATCCTGGAAATCTCGAGAAATGACTCAGGACGTTCTTAGAATAGTAGAAGTTTTAAACATGGAAGAGGAACTTTCATAAGGGAGGATATCTGATGTAACACACTAAAAGGTTGTAAAGCCGTGAATGGACCTCAATAAAATTATTATTTTATTATATTATATTATTTTAAGAAGAATTTGAAAATTGACTCGTCACCTGCGACTCCCAATCCATTTCTTTAGCTCCATCCTATAAACCTTCCATGTCCACTCTTTTGGACGGCAAGTGCGTCCATTGATACTGAAATATTTTGTTGCAGTGTAATTATTTCGAGTGATGTTCATGAATTCAAATTTTGTTTCGTGAAAATTTCTTACGTGTAATTTTTATGCCAATGACTTTTTGTGTATGTTAATCTCCTTTATTTTACCAGCGATGTTATTGGAATCATAACCTTTTTTGTCTTATTTGATTCAAATTATTATAATAAGATAATAAGGAATGTATGAAATTGTAACTTGTGGAGTTTCATACGTGTTGGCTAAAAATTTGTACGTTAAACTTGTTTCAAATGGTAGCTTATTTTCAATGCGATTATACCTGTTAACACGAACCTGCCGACCGTGAATCACTAATGAAGCAGTTATGTTACTGCGGAACTTCATTTAAGTGGCGTTGAACTTACACATTCAGTTATGGGCCTTTCCCTATCACCTCATCGTATTTTACTTATTATAGCCGAGTCTTGTTTAGAACATTGGCTTACATTTCTTCGTCAGCTTTTATGCATTTAAATTTAAAATCTGGCCTACCATCATATAATTTTTGATTGATCCTGTGGTATTAATTTTCCTAACGTTTAACTTATAGTAGTCTTAGAATAATTTATTTATTTTTAGTTATTATTATTTTTTATTTACATTTACTATAGACTGAAATTACTTGGAAGAGGCGAAATTATTATTTCAATTGATCAAGCTATGCAATAGCGGAGTCTTTCTATAACGGCCAAAATTGCCCGGTCCCTTGAATTGGTCCGTTATAAAGAGGTTGAACTGTATGTTATTTTATAAATTGTCTCTAAGGCTTTAGTGTAAAAATGTATGCACAGGTTAAAGTTTTTTTTATAAGTATGTATGCACCCTTTATGTAAGACTTTCACGCCATTTGATTAATTGGAACATATTTTGGGCAATTGCCTTATACAATTATTGCAGGCGCAATATGTTGAATACCACTCTAAACCGAAAATACTTGCTGATTTGATACAAAATCTGATTATTTGTTCAAAAGGGGTATTTTACGCGGCATCATTTAAATAATTAGGCAAAAATTTTAATTTTTTCCTTTTCCTCTTCATTTATTAGCAAGGGCAATTTTCCCTGCATTGATGATTTATTTAGGGAAACCAAATTCAAACAAATTTGGGACGTGTGGAACTGAAACGTCTGATTTTTTGGACGGTGTTCAAATTTAACCATGTATAAATCTTATGGAAAAAATTCGGGATACGCTCTGAAAGTATTTTCGTAAAAAGTGGTAATCCAAAATGTTAAATTTTTCACGAGCTACAGTGCATTTGAGAAAGCAGCTTTATGTACTCCCCTTTCGGCTCCTCTACGCATAAATGTACCCTACATTGGATGAATCAGTCAGTGTTGGCAGAGGCAAAAACCCAAAAACCCTGGGTTTTTGTGGGTTTTTGTGTGGTTTTTGGGTATCAAATATTTTGGGTTTTTGGGTAATTGGGTTTTTGCTTCATATAATAATGCTAGGAACGTTGAAAATAATAGGTATTTCGTATTAATACTTTATATTATTATTAAATATATTTCATATTATTTAAATAAGTTGATTTGAAGTCATTTAAAACAGTATAGCATAAGCAAAAGTAATTATTCACGAATAACCGCTGAGATGATGTTGTGTATCATTGACATGGTGATGTACATATCAATTACCCAATTGCCCAAAAACCCAAAAACCCAGGGTTTTTGGGTTTTTGCCAACACTGGAATCAGTACATGTCGGGGGAAAGATTTCTTTTATTTTGCAAAAAAGTTTATCGGCGTTGAATTTATACAGTTTTTGACCTTATAATTTCATTTCTTCGCCCGTGATTTTAACTTTTGTAAGCCTTATGGAACTAATTTTTCATTTACCCATCCCTTTAAATTTTAATATCACCTTATTGGATAATATCGAACGCACGCTTCTGTCATGGTGAAGTTTTTTTCACATTTGAGTCAAATAATTAAAAGCTAGTCTATATATAGCTGTTATTTGTGACTTTTAGTACAATAATGTATGGCAATTTCAATTTTATCATTTTGATGATATCATCAATTCGCAATTGATTCTTATCCGGATCAATTTTCATAGATTTTGACTTGAAGCCTTTATCTTACACAATGTTTTTGCACAAGATATTTCCAAATATTTTTCTCTAATAAAATTAACCCTGTGGTAAAATATTTTTTGAGGACGTCAAATTTAACCGAATACGTGTGGATGACAGCGCTGAGTGGTATTTTTGTAGCGCTATATATAGCGCTATAGTGTGTATTACATGTAATGCTGGAATATATGAAGCCAGCGCTGACTCATACTTTTACATGACTTTTTCTGTGTTCAAAGTTCAAAGCAGGTAGATACATATTTTGGCGTTAGCCCTGGTAACTTTGTGAACATCAATTTTGTTCAATGCAATGTAAAGATAAAAGACATTATTGAAATCTATCCATATAAATAATTAATATTATAAGATTATTACATTGATTACGGGAAAAGTTGCGGAATAAAAGTCATTGCGTTGATATTTATCAATCACTGCTGCTGCTAACAAGGACGAGGTCATGCAATTGAATGCCCAGTGTGTAGTAAATTTAAAATATACTTTGGATGGCGTTGAAGTTAAACATGAACTTCACTACCCACTTTATTTACGCATACCTTTCCACTGTCAATCTTTCTCTGCTTATGGGATAGTCAATCCATATTTTTTATCTTTATTATTTTTTAATTTATACCGATATAATTAATATAGCCACAAAATGTGAAGATAGCCAGAAAGAATCTACCTGGCAATTTAGTATCAATTTAAATTTGCCATACCTTCAAACGTGGAAAATGCAAGTGAAGATGGATTTAAATTTTACCGTCCTATGTAACGTAGTTTGAACCGAACGTCAAAATGAAAGGAAGTATGAGAATTCTAAACGCTTGTTTTATTAGTTTTTTCAAAATTGTTACAGAACTAAATGTACAGCGTAAATTAAGATGGCGAAGAAACCTACAATATCCTCTCAAATTAAGATTGAGCAAATGCTTTTAATAACTGTTTACGTTTGACGTCATTTCAAATTTTAAGCCCAAATCATTACACGCTCATGTGCAACGATGTGACTTAAATTAATTTTTATACAAATCACATTGATTTGTCTAAATGCTTGGTCAGCTGAAAAATGTGGTATAAAATACACCCAGCACTGCGACAATGGATAGATAGATATTTATTTAAGTTGATACGGCCTTAGCCCTTAAAACCACCTGCACTGTGACAATAACGCGGTTGTTTTGCTCTCCACCTCCACAGTTTTAGAATTTAACACGGAAAAAGCGGGAAAGGCAAGGTGCCTTTCCTCCTCTAACCACCCAAGTTGGTGTTCTTCCATAGTTTTGGTTTAATAGAGAGCCAACTTTCACAAATGCGACTCCGCATTTAGTCACTGCTTCCGCTCCTCATTCCAAAGTGCCTAATATTTGAAAATAACCCGCTATCCCAGCTACCTACTTGCCTACTTCCCCTTCAATCTTATTACTATTTATTATTACTCTATTATTATTAGTTATTTCGTTGCGGAAGAAAACTGCATCCACTCTTTAAGAAAACGACGCAGTCAAGTCTAGACTCTCCTGTGAGGTGTGCCGGTTCATTCACAACCACTACTAATTTCCAGCCACAGACGACTTCCACATAGTATTCCACAATGTATTATTTTCTGAACTTATCAGTAAAATTAACAATGGCTAGTAAAAGCCAAACCAAGCACAAGTGTGGAATCTGTTTGAAAGTTTTGAGCTGTGCAAATGTACTTAAAATTCATTTGAGAGTGCAATGAGTGCATTCAGGTGAAAAGCCCCTCAAGTGTCACTTCTGCGGCAAGTGTTTTACCCAAACGGCCCACTTAGGAAAACACTTGCGGATTCACACTGGGGAGAAGCCATACAGCTGCAACATTTGTGGAAAAGGGTATTCTACAAAATATGCACTAAAGACACATTTAAGAATCCATACAGGAGAGAAACCCTACCTTTGCAAAATATGCGGGAGAGCGCAGAGAAGTTCATTGAACGGGCACATCAGGGTCCATACAGGAGAAAAGCCACACAATTGTAACTTCTGCTCCCGTCCTTTCCGCCGGAGGGATCACTTGGAATTGCATTTGAGTCAGCACACTGGGGAAAAACTCCATGAATGCCCAAAAAGTTGTTCCTTTAAATCAGCTTCGAAATCCCATTTAAAAAAGCATGTGGAATCACGCAGTGAGGGGCGACCATTTAAATGCAATTTATGTGAGAAAAGCTTCCAACGGAAGAATGTTTTTAAAAAACACGAGAGAAATCACCGAGGAGAGAGGCCCTACAAATGTCAAGTATGCTACAAGAGTGGGTTCCTTCTCAGCTGTCGGAGGAGAAGGTTGTCTATCAGCAGTGGGGGCTTATCTCCAAAGGCAGTAGAAAAAGGCTGGACACACTAGATATTATATAGTCCACACCCAAAGGCCTCTCTGCGCGTAGGAAGTGGACGT
>JAQFXU010005709.1:0-11259 GCA_034693705.1 Spatulosminthurus flaviceps | reverse complement strand
TAATGGTTAACCCTATGTCTATGAGGAATCCTCGCGAGGATTCCTCATAGACATAGGGTTAACACAAGCTGTCAAAGGTCTGAGCGGTCAGGGGAAAAACCCAGTGGGAAAAAATAGTAAATTCCAAGGTAAATTCTTCCTCTCTTCACCATAGTACATACGTACCTACGTTATTACTGGGTAAAAATTAAAAGGTAGGAAAAATATATGGATTGATATTCCCATTAACCTGACAAAGATTGTCGTGGGAAGAGCCTACAAGAATAAAGTGGGTGGAGAAGTTGATGTTTAACTTCAACGTCGCCCAAACTATAATTATATAGACCAATGGACTGTTCCTAGGAAGGAGGTTTACCAACGGATCTTTAATGTATGTACAATTGAATGTACTTGGCTGGGGAAACTGTTTTTAAATATTTTCTAGAACAAAATTTTGAGTGGAATGCGATGGTAAGTACCAGAATCGTCTATCATTGATAGTATCCAGAGAAACGAACAGAGGGTTAAAAATTGCAAATTTTTGAAGCTATGCCACCGCTTTTAAGTACAATCTGTGGAATTCTTGTTCTATACCAAGCAATCTCCGTAATTTTCCCATAATTTTCCAATTTGTACATATTGATTTGAAAATTAATCCAAGAATCAGTATCAAATTGATTACCATCAAAATGCTAAAATAATTTTAAAAAATCCCATACAATAATTATAATGTGTATTATTAAAAGTCAGAAATAATTACAGTTTTACACACAAGGTTTTAATTATTTGAATAAATTTAAAGGAATGGAAAGATGTCAAATGAGCTCCAAAAGACTAAGGATAAATCGGTCAAAATTAAATAGGAAAAGGTAATTGCGAAAGGTCAAAAATTGTATAAGTTTAACGTCGTTTAAATTTATATGCAAAATAAACCAGCTGTTCTCGTGAGTTACGTGGACCACGAGGTGGTTACAATTTCAACGATAACTAGGGGAGAAGTGTAGAACAAAGCTAATTCTCAATTCATACGATTCACATGAGATGTAAAATGTAACGTCTATTTTTCTATCAAAATAAAAAACCCAGGGTTAACTTGAAAATTAGTAAATAATTTAAAATGATTAATTTCCAAATACGTGATTTAATGTTAGGTAATTGGGACAAATTCTACAATGAAAGTTTTTACTCACAAGCAAATCATAAAGGCATCCAAAATAAAAAGCAATGCTATTTTTTTAACATTTCTCCCCACCAATGACTATGACACCAATGACCTGTGCCCATATGACAAATTGTTGCGCTGTATGTTAATTTGGAAAAAAAGGCACACGAAAGTTTAACACTTTGTCCAGAAATTTTACTCTCGCAGCTGTTATTAATACCATTATCCCGTCCAATTGGCCCATCCAAGTTCTCTTTTAGACAGCTCAATAATTTTTTAATGAATATTTTTTATTTCGTCGGCTAAAGTGCAAAAGGGGCTATAATTTTCGTAACGTTATGGGAAAAACAAAATTAAAGCCCCTTTTGCACTTCAGCCGACGATTTGTTTAAAGAGAAGAGCGAACGCTACGGAACTCCACTATTTTTGTTTTTCATACAGATGAAAGCCTATACCCATCAAATTCGAAACGAGTGAATGCGCATGTGAATAAAAGAAGGCTGCACAAATATTTCCTTACTGCATATAGTGAGCAGTTTCAATGATAAATAAATATGTAATTGCACACGAACAGGGCAAGCTTTAAAAGGAACCCTCGATTAAAAAATAATATTCTCACCCGTGAGGTAACAAATCCGTGAAAGGGCTCGGAATTAAAAATTATTTCTGTTCGGCCTGTCTCTTAAATTACAAAACCACTTATTGAATGCGTTGAGACTGAAACGTAGATTCGCCTCCATCAAATTTTTGTGTAGATCTTTGAGTTTCTTTTTAATAATTATTAAAGCAGGAAAATATTTCTCAGTTTATTTATTTGGAGAGCCAGAGCCAAAATATGGCTTTGCATGGTCAAATTTGCTAAATCTTACATGGAAATCAACTCATAGAAATAAGCCCGTTCGTGACCACATATTATGTAGGGACGAATGGAAATTCCTTTTGTTTAGCCTCAACGCCGTTTACAATAATATTCCTGGACGTAGATTTTCGTAGAGTTATATCAGTTTCGAAATTTTCCGCTTTGCAAGGTGCACGGCATTACTGTTTATAGTTGAGGGCTTGAAGATAAATTTCACAAAAAATACTTACGTTCCATGGGAAAGGGACCCCTTGAATTGTTTCAAAATGCTACTAAATTTCGCTTAATTCCCATAGACAAAAAAAACATATTAATAATTATTAGGAATGAGAATCCTTGAAATTTGTAGAGTCAGTCCAAATGAAATGAGCAGATTATTTAATTTTAATTATTCCATCAAAATTTAGTAATACATGCATATCGTGCTGAAAACAATCGTATTAATATATGTCACGTAACAGATACAAATGAAGTAGGAAGTTTTTGTATGGCTTTAATACCGTGTGAAATATATCTTTTTGACAAATCCCCTTCCTTCACAACAATTCATGCATGTGGGTCTCGCTCTGAGTGCTATGTTCACAATATTGGTGTTACATCTTGCCAGAACATCTTAGGGTAATTCTTAAGAATTAATCACATGGTGTGGAAGCCTTACACAAGGTGTACTACAAGACTCGTCATGAATTAATAAAATGAAGTAGACATGGCCAAGTGTGAGTTAAGTCGCAAAGCATTAACATGGAAGCACTCCATAATTTGGCCTAAGATCTTTGTTGCCCATGCACAGTTAGTTCTTGAACCCATTTCGCGGATCATTTCACCACCGCATGGGCCAAACACTCCTCTCTCCCCTGCCCTATACATTACTGTAATGCTTTGGCCCATAGGGTGGTGGTTATTTCCGTTTTGCAAAAAATTTGGTGGTCGTTATTTCAGTTTTGAACTAGCCAACTCGTGCGTTATTCCTCTTTGACTCTCCAGCGACGACATACTAAGGTAAGACGGAAATAAAAAGTTGTTAATATTCATCCCAAAAAGAATCACTCACAAGGGAGGATCAAAAAGTTAAAAAGGTCAATAAAAATCTTCAAAAATTATTATTGAGCGTCACAAATTACGGGTACACACGTGGTATTAAAATTTTAAATCAAATGGGACAGAAAAAATATGAAGATATTTACGTACATTGAAGCTGACACTAAAATGTAAATCAAAGTACTAAACAATGTTCGGCCAGTAGGTAAAATACGATAAGGAAATTGCGAAAGATCAAAAACTGTAGGAGTTTTACGCCATTTAATAAAAGTGCGGTCGTAGTCATTAACATATTCTGGAAGACAATTGCGCCAAAGTGCAGTGAAATTGGAAGGAGTTAGGATGTATGGAGAAAACTCTTACAATAAGTACAAGTCACATGTAAACTAAATGTATGTGTACAGAAATTCAAGAGAGCTTAAAAATTATATGCAAAAAATGGATTCAACCATGAATTTTGCTGCAATGCAATGATCACAGCTAGTCTTAACGGAAACTAATAGTCGCCGTATTGTTGCTAAACACAAATTGGCACATCGAACCACTCATCTGTAATAGAGGCTTCTAAATAAAAAGATAAAAAATACAATTGGCGCTGAATTAACCCATTTTAAACAAATCTTGCATTTCTAGTTCTGGAAGCAATGCAATTTGAAACATGTGTGAAATTATTTAATGGTTTTTAGAAAATGTTTTTATAAAAATAAGGAGGACAACATTTTTGTTTTAAAATATGCAAAATAACCACTTTTGGTTTCGTAGTTGACCCCAATAACACTGATTGGGTTGGGCGGAATAGATACGGAATTTGCAATTGTGCAAACTTCAGACCAGTGTCATTTTGGGAATGGATCCATTGGCTGGAAAATCTTGCATGAAACCCTCTCAGAAAAACTCCCAATATGATCCCACTAGCCCGTGAGCCACTGCCTGAGGCGGTGGGGAGGGTGTTCTGTCAGCTTGCACTTATTGGCTCGCTGCCAGAGTCCTGTACAAAGAAGGAGGGGAATGGAGTTTAAAATGTTCCGTCATCCTTCAAATTTTGGTATAGGATTGCTTTTCCATGTACAGTGTAGAAATAATTATTGTTAGTGCAAATTTTAGGCCAGTGACAAATGACTTGGTCCAAATATAAGAATATCCCAGTTATTCTAGTAATTCTATTCGTAATAAAATTTGCATAAGGCGTGCTATAGTGCTATATTAACAAACAATTGGGAAATTGTTCCCAATTTTAAGTACACTATGGTTTCATGCATTTTCTCCAAACCACTCTTGGCGGTACCAACCTGGAGTTTATGACAACGGATCTGCAATAAATGTGACCCTGAGCCCTAGTAGCAAATAAATTAAACGGCGTTGAACCTCACCAAGAAAAAAGTTCGACAATATTACCTCGCGTCCTTTTCATAGTAATTATTTTGATCAACGGACAAAAGCAAAATCAAACTAAATTCCTGCCAATAGAATTTTAAATGATCAGATATGAAAAGCAAATCTTATCAAACATTTTTTCTCTCAAAGTTCGAGCAAATTTTGTAGAGGAAAATGTAAAGCGTAACCTGAAATCTCTGCGTTACATTTTTACGACCATAATTGTTTGCCCTGCCATCATAAACAGCATTTAGAATTTCAGGAATTATAAGTTTCTACGAAAAGTTAGAAAATTCTCGTGCTCAAAACAATAATAATAATATTTTTTGAGGAAATGGATTAAAATGAAATGGGTGGTAGTTTTTTTGGCTACAACACCGTGTAAAATATAATCTTAAAAAGAAGGTATCTTCAATAGCAATTGCATGTGTGTCAGTGTCCCCTCACATAATTGCCGAACTGCAGTTAAAAACACAACCAATTTTACCCATTTTAAAATGCAATTTGAATTTGGTTACACTCGTCACTTTTATTGACTTGAACTTGACCATGAAATTTTCTTAGTTATATTTCCCAACTTGAACACGAACTTGACTTGAGTGATAAAATCATGGTCATAGTGAAGATAAAACTTGAACATGACCCGAAAGGCTCGAGTACAATTTTGGGGTTACTGGAACTTGACCCGAACTTGAACGCCACTTGAAGATCGCGAGTTTTACTTGAACTTGATCACAGCTCTACGCTAGAAGGAAGGTACTCAAAAGAAAAGAGGATGAGGAATTGTTATACTTCCAGTGAATATTACTCAGCATCCCACTTATAGATTAGGATTGTCTATTGTTCATTATTATAAGTTCCTTAAAAATTTCAATGTTAATATTTGACTGTAAAAAACAACGAAATTAGATGTCAGAATTTCTTTTTCTCAACGATCAATATCTTGACTCTACATTCGCGTAAGCTCAAAATGGTTTTTTAACGAATTTTATTGTTTATTATTTAGTAAAGAATAAACGGAGAGAGATTTGAAAGTGTAGGGAAAATGTCCCCAATAAAACACACCTTCATATAAATGATGATGAAAAACACAAAATTACTTGCTCATTATTTCTTAAACGAAGCGAAATTACAATTGCACAGGTTGTACGCCTACGCTCATATTATTATTATTTACGATTTATTTACCATTTGAATTAAATGGGACAACAAAGAATCAGCATCCATCCTCAAAATCCTCAACTCTTTGAATTTCAAAGTTCTATATATATTTTAGAACATTAATAATGTTTTCTCAAAGAAGTTTAAGTTAAGTGGGTAATGTTTTGGTTAAATCCTTCCAAATTTCCGTTTCGATTCAATTTTGTTTATCATCCCAGGGTTAACATGAATGAATGGTTGCCCATTATTTCACACGCTCAAATAAATCTCCCAAATTAAGCGTACTTTTAGACAAGTTAATTCTGGGAATATCATTTACGCTGTCGTAGTAATTATTAATTCATGCAAGAAAATCCTGTTCATCTCTTTCTATCGACTTGAAGTAACTCTTAGAAATTATTCAGATGGCGTGAAAGTCATACATAAATATAATAAGACTGGCCGTCAATTTATAAATTAAGTTAGGAATGTATAAGTGTGAGTTAAGATGTAAGACTGTAGTTTACATATACGTAGCATAAAATGTGACGTCTTTTTTTCACAATGCTAATAAAAAAGGTTAATTGGTTAGAAATCAATAATAATAAAATATGAATTTCTTCATATGCATTACGCATTTAAATGTGATGGAATTTGGGGGAGAAATTAATTTTAACACGGAATTTTACTCACAAGCCATTCATACGCTGCCAACAAAATTAATAATAATGAAAGCATTAGCAACGAAATTTATTAGCATTTCTCAGACGCAGTAACTGCGTCGATCAATAATTCCCCAAACATTTCATTGCAACCGCAACCCGCCCAGTTTCACCAACACATCTACCGCCGACCCAGTGACTCAGTGCCAATGACCGACGGAACTGGGTGACCTATATGCGCATCTCCCAATAGATTCTATCTTCTACCGTTGTTGTGACCATTATTGTGACCATTATTGTGATTATTATTGTGACCATTGTTGTGACCATTGTTGTGACCATCCTAAACTTATAAAATATGTGGTCGGCTAAAGTGCAAAAGGGACTATATGCAGAAATCCTTAATACGAGATAGTTCCAACTCTGTGCGCTTACAATTCTAATGCAAAAAGGGGCTATACGCATTCCCGCAGCTGCTTCCATGGCTACGCTTCTGTACGTACATGCACAGACTTGGCTCCTTTGAAAATTAAGCGCTCGCTGCATATAGCCCCTTCTTGCAGAACGCTTCTAAAATTATGGCCCCTTTTGCACTTTATCCGACGATGTATACATTGTATTGTAATACGAAAGTTAAAAGTTATAAATGTTGACTCCAAAAAGAATGACTCACAAATTACTTTTGATGAAAAGAGTTACTTGAAAGAGTTACGATGAAATTATTACTATAAGCGTCACAAGTCACGGGTACACACGTGTTATTAAAATTTGTTTTCCCTATTGATACAGTGAACAACACGGTTATTCCCACACGCTACTCACCTTCATTCCCGAGGACGGCAAATATAAAGATAAAAATTACAATTATTGGCGTTGAGTTCTTGGATTACTTGGGCAATATTTTGGTTGACTCCTTCAAAATTATTTCCGTTTGGTTCGAATTTTATTTCTCGTATCAGCGTATCACGCAGGGTTAACGAATGAATAGCTCACAATTATTTGAGCACGCTGGAGTGAGTCAACTAAATTAAGCCTGATTTACTTTTAACTATAGTTAATTACTAATCCTGTATAATTAATTCCCCGTGAAGATTTGTGCATGCTTGAGAATTAATCCAGCGTCATGAAAGACTTACAGAATATTTTTAAGAAATTCTTTTAAATTCTAGAATTTAGTTTTCACCAGGTTTTTTCTACAACTTCCTTTAAAGTTCAAATTTTCCTGTGTAAAAAAAGTCGATATTAACAATACTCACGATGTATTTACCATTCGAATTAAATAGGACAACAAATTATCACCATCCATCCTCAAAATCGTCAAATCTTTGACTTTCAAAGTTCTATATTTTAGAACATTAATGTTTTATTCAAAAACGTTTCAGTTAAGATGTTAATGTTTGGGCTAAATCCTTCAAAATTTCCGTTTCGATTCAATTTTGCTTATCATCCCAGGGTTAACGAATGAATGGTTGCCAATTATTTCACACGCTCAAATAAATCTCCCAAATTTAACGTACTTTTAGACCAGTTAATTCTGGGAACCACATTTATAGTGTCGTAATAGTTTAAGGCAATACAGATAAACAACGGTTTTGATCTACTTAATGCGGTTCTGAATAATTCTCATAAATTTATCAAACGGCGTGAAAGTCTTACATAAAATATAATAAGACTGGCCGTCAATTCATACATTAAGGTAGGAATGTATTTAAGTGTGAGTTAAGACGTAAGACTGTAGTTTATACATAGCGAACACTCGGATAACAAAATAAGACGTCTTTTTTCACAATAATGCACAGTTAGTCCTAGGACACATTTCGCGGACATTCCCCGTGTGGTAAAAAATGAAGCCGCGAATTATTTTTTTTTAACTCAATCATGAGAAGCACCATGGTAAACTGTATCTTGGCCAAAAAAGTTATGTCCCTATTGTTACCATGGTAGCTGCAATAACGCTATTTGTCAATTTTTTCGAGAAAATTTTGTCCCCAAACCGCTCATACTCATTTCCCTATAACTCTGGTCCTCGGAGGAGTAAAAATTTAAGCAGTATCAATTCTGAAAGGTAAAATGTTACAATTTCAGAATCTTTCACTCTTATGACTCTAACTGAAGTGCAGCAAAAGTTATAGCAGATCGAAATTCCTCAATATTTTAAGGATGTTTGCAAGGGATTTCGAGGTCTCATAATGAAAATGGCAAAATTTTCGGTACCCCTAAAAAATGCCCATAATTTTCTGGACAAAATACAATTTTTACCTTGCACCCACGTTGCAGCACTTTTTGGGGCGGCAAGCCTCAGTAAACTTATTATCTCCATTTAACTAATGTTGAAAAAATTGACAAATAGCGTTATTGCAGCTACCATGGTAACAATAGGGACATAATTTTTTTGGCCAAGATATACAGTTTACCATGGTGCTTCTCATGATTGAGTTAAAAAAAATAATTCGCGGCTTCAATTTTTACCAAACGGGGAATGTCCGCGAAATGGGTCCTAGGACTAACTGTGCAATGCCAATAAAATAATAATAGAAGATTAATTCCTACATACGCATTTAAATGTGATGGAATTTGGAGAAGTTCAAGAAATTAATTATAACAAGGATTTGTACTCACAAGCAATTCATACGCTGCCAACAAAATTAATAATAATTTAATCATTAGCAAAGAAATTTTTTTAGCATTTCTCACCCCCCATGGCTATAAATGTTGTCCGTACTAGGAAATGTTGCGCTGGACGCCAGTTGAATTTTTCACCTTTGCAGATATGGCTCAGTGTCTGGTATTATGAATTCCGCCGTAAATTCTTCCTTTCTTCATAATACAATATAAAGCTATATTATTGGGTGAAAATTAAAAGGTTGAGAAAAAGTATGGAATGATTATCCTATAAGCAAGGAAAGATTGATGCAGGAACAGCCTACGTAGTACGTAAATTGGGTAGAGAAATTAATGTTTGACTTCAACGCCGCCTAAATTATGTTTTAAATTTATGCATAAAACGTACAGAAGTTAAACCACGAAGAGTTTCGAATAGTCTTTTTGCCACATTTATCCCCATACATTTCTCTCACATAAAAATTACCTCCAATAATAACCCACTTAGTAGATTTAGTTATTGGTCCTAATTTAAACTCCGCCTGTAAAAATAAATACCCATGCCGAAAGTGAAGAGCCTTGCCAGAGAATATCATGAAGGATTTGGCTGGAAAACTTTGAAATCACTAACCCAAACAAATTATTCCCTGTTATTACCCGTTTTTATAGATTATCAAGAGAAAGTTGAGAAAAAAAAAGATTTCAAAAATCTAATAATGGGAAGGTTACAAAATTTTATATGATTTTCAAGAAATTACGTCCCAGCACACATTTTGTACAATATGAGTTAAGGTTACATAAGGATTTTTTATGTAAAAGGTTAACCAAGGACCAAAGAGCGGTTTATATAGGCCGATAGATTGCATATAAATTGTCAGCTCAATTTAGGATTTGTTTGAGAGCAAGTTTGTTTACAAAGCTAAATCACAAAGTTAACATTTACCCGGAAATGTGTTTTTTCCTTGGAGCAATATAAATATGCATGTAATTACTTGCAAATTAAAATTATGCATCCTACAAATTGGCTAAGATATGAATGACGTGAATAAAACACATTTCCTCAGTATCTTACTCAATTTTGAAAATAATGAGCAAATTTGTAACATAAATGTTAATGACCATATTATTATTATGTATTTTTGAGCAATGAAATTTCCAGTGTTAAATTTCCTGAGCATCATAAATGTATTCATTCACGTACTAAAAAAAACAGCAATAATAAATGTTTCCAAGAATTAAATAAAACCGAAGTTAGGAAATTGTGTGGTTTTGACGCCGAGTAAACTATTTTCCTCAACAAGCCTAGACTTCACATACTTAGGTTAATCACAGTTAAGTAATTGGAATGATTCCACTTGATTCACCTCCATTCAAATTAATTAAAATTTTCCGATGCAAAAAAACATTTTGATGACGGAAATTTAGTCCGTGTAATTACGCCGGGGTCCCCTTGGTTTTGAAAATGATTTCCGCACTAAATACAATATAAAATGAATTTTTGTTACATTCAGCTAAGTACGTAATTTTCGGCAACTTCATGTCATGACAGCATTAAGTTCTGTTCACAATTTTTAAAAAAAATTAAAAAACAAGCTTTTAGAATTGCCAGATTTCATTTCATTTTGATGTGCGGCTGAAAAGTGACAGGACGGAAAATTTAATGGCAAAAGAATGCATCTCCATTTGTCCATAACGGCAGGAAGGTGTGAGATGATGGCTTGACTTGGCCATGACTTTTGCTACAATGATCACAGCCTTTCTTAAATGGAATCAGTGTTTTCCTTGTTTTGTTAGTGTGCACAACTCTGACCGCCAACCTAGAATTCTTTGCAGTAATTTTCCTAATAAAAAGATAAAAAAAATACAGTTGGCGTTGAATTAAAACAAAACTACATTTCTCGTCCTGGCTATAATGCAACGTAAAGGAATAAGTTAAAGAAACTATTTGAGGGTTTTTAGATTTTTAAAAATATTTTAATGAAAATATTGAGGAAAAATAAATTTCCTCAAAAATCTGCGAAATAATCTCTTCTTAATTCTCAGATGAACCCAAAAACTCTGATTTGACAATTTAATGGTCCAGGGCTCAGTTCCGTAGGTTGACAATGAAAGCAATTATTATCAAATTTCCTTTAATTTAATATGCGAAAATCCAAAAGGACTTAAACCGAGTGAAGATTCGGGACTCCATCCTTGAAATATTTATTCAAATTAGCAAATAATGCTTTGGTTTTGTGGGTAAAGCTGGATTGAAGTTGGGCAGATTTTCGGATTTAAATTGCACTTATAAAAAAATAATGTGGGTGAATTTTGTGTTTTTGTTAGGCGCCGCCCCAAAAATATTTTGGATCCATCGCAAATCCTCTCGTATCACTTGCAATAAACATGTAGCTTACACATTGGTCATCAGGGGCGTAGGAACCGGGGGGTGCGGGGGGTGTGTG